>KN481305.1:13876-67743 GCA_000787095.1 Periophthalmodon schlosseri
GACACAATTCCTCACGGAAACAATAAACTGTACCATAAATGTATTAACTTGGAGGAATTCAGTCTCTAAAGGGCCTATATGGCGCTGTTTTCTGATCTATGTTATAATGTTGTTTCCTCATCAAAAACATACCTGGAGTTTTGTTTCATGACACAGAAAGCACATTACTGTGTTTTTAAACTCCATACACCTTCACTAGAATCATTATGTATAATTTCATCTCTGGAATAGCCAATCTCTACTAAACAAAAGGTAAAAGGTAGCTGTTAGCTTGAAAACTACCACTACATGACATCACAAGGTGGAACAGAGCATTTTGAGCTTTAGGGATACAGACACCCTAATAATTCAGGATTACTCAAACGTGTGAATGAAGCAAAACACAACTGCAGATATATTTTTGAGGAGAGGAGATAACAGCATTATAACATGGGTAAAGCTCACAAGAATTCATTCTGCGTAATATAGGACCTTTAACAGGAAGTGTAGAAAGGAGACAGCTATATTTCATCACGGTCTGATAGCATAATGGTAAACAGTAATTGCACACTAGGATAAATTAATCTTGTTATAGGTTTGTGCCAGTGTTGTGTAGAACCTTTTGTTCAGTTGCTGACCTTTCCTTTTCCATGCATCAGGAGAAATTATACAAATAATAGCATGCTACAGGAAGTCTAGTAGTAGATGCAAACCATGCTGCGATAAATTGAAGCAGATGGCTAATTTGCTCAAAACAACATGTACCCAACCCATGGCACTTGGACCTCATGCTACATTTTTTACCTTTCAACATGGTAGTTTTTTAGTGATCCAGTTCATTACAAACAGAATACATTCATAAAAAGTTATGAGTTAATTTCTGTGAATATTATTATCAATTTCTTAAATGCACATCAGATTCAGTACTTAAAACTGCCCGGATTTTTCACTGTAACGGCACAATTTGTCTTGAAGTGCATATGACAGGTTAGGCTACTCATTTCACTAAAACATAGTTAACATCGTAATATTTAAGATTTTACAAAAAAATCTTGCCTAGTTTTTTCAGTTTTTCAATTTTGGCAAATTTTACTTCTTGTTTGGATATGGGCAGCGGATGTGAAAAGCGCAGAGGTAATTCCATCACTGTTACCTGGCAACCATAACATTAACAACGACCAAAATACGTCTCAATTACACAATAGTTATGATTAGACAAATAAAAATGGATGACAGCACCACTTTAATTTGCCTTAAAGTATTAACCCATCTTAATTTGGTGTATTGCTATGTTTAGCTCTATTTTTAGTAGTGCTGCCATGATATTCAAATTTCAAACTCGATTTCAATACTAAGAAATATACTCGATACCGATCTCGATACCATGATGATAATAAAAACACGTTTTATTTAGACAGTAGAATGGGATTTTCAACATTAAATCATAATACTTTATTTTATGTTACCATTAGGGTTGTGCTAAAATTTTGAAATATTGATACATCGTGATACTATCGTCAGCCTCTGTATCGATATATCACCAAGAGTGCTTTTTGGTACATTTGTCGTTTGTGTTGTTACAGTGCTACGATGTTGTTGCTTGATTAAGAAATTGCAATTCTAATTATCATGTGGTGTCATATCTGTGTAATCCCTCAGTCATCCAGGTAGGTTCCATAGTGGGCGATGGGCGTGTACTAGTCTAGAATGATCTTGAGCTGTAACAAGTATAAGACACATAAAGTTATTCAGGAAAGGTTAATTTCTGTCTTGCGAATGTGACTTTTCAGTATCAGTGCTGCTCAAATGAGTATCTAGTTTCATTACTAGTTTTTGTTTTGTTTACTATCTGATTTTCAATACTTTTGACAACCCTAATTTTTTTTTAGCAAACTTACAGTCTGAATATACTGTAATTAGAATAGGACCAGTTTCAAGGGTGAGAAAAGATGTCCTCCCTTCAGCCTGGACTCAATGAACTTGCTGTTGAATGGGAACATTATGTTGGAGACTACCTGTGTGTCTGTAGACCGTTGCCTCAGAAGTGACTGTTAGAATGATTATAGTCTGTAAAAAGTGATCGAGACTGGTTTAATTCTTGCTTAATACATAATTATGGCTCTCAAATTCAGGATTAATTGTAAGATCTCAGCGGGTTCCTCCCATGGGATTACAGGCCAGGGCAGGTTCACTATTTTGTCATTTATATAGATTTAACTGTTTGCCTTGCTTCTTAATCCAAATAGGGTATATTGTAATTTTGTAATTCTGTCTGATGAATACAGTCCACATTATTGAGCAATAAGAAATATAGAAGTAGAGCTGAACGATTTGGGAAAAACAATGAATTGCAGTGTTTCTGACAAGCATTGAAACTAGATTTGCGATTTATGTTTTGATTCTGGAATTCTGTTAAAGTTAAAATTTTAAATGCATCCAGAAGAAATGATAAAAAGACAGAACTGTGAACTGACAAACTATATACAAGAATCACATTTCAAAACGTGTTTGCAAAAAGCTGCTAACCCTGTAGTTTAGATTTGTACAGAGTAAGTTTGTGCAGGAAATTATGGTACAAAAGTAGGGATAGGCCGATTTTAAATTGTTTTGTTTTTGTCTTTTTTGTTGTTTTTTGTTTTTGAGCCGATACCCATATTTGATATGCCGCCTGCTGCTGTGGCCAATAACTGATATTTTAAGTTGAAGAAAATATCCTTAATTCACTTTTCACTTTTGTAAAAATAATAACAAAATGTATTTATCTGGAATATAAAATTATTTGTTACATGTGAGACATGTGTGTAAAAATACAGCCATTAAACACTTTTCTATTTCCATTTTTACTCATTAGTCTGTTTGAATGGTGATATCGGCTGATGCTGGAATCGATATATCGCCCATCCCTACACAAACTTGCAGCCTTTGTGATTTGCTAATTGCATCCATTAAAATTGCGATTTCGATTCAATTACAGTTAATCTCGCAGTCCAATATAGAAGTATGTAATATTGTGCAAATTGAAGTTGTTTTTTCATGGTAAATTCTGATTGTATTGCTGCTTCTTTTCACAGTAATTGTTCTGAAATATGGGGCCTGAGCACACCAAATACGATAGAGCAGTGGGACACCTCAGGCTTGTACAGCTACCCCGACCAAACCAGGTGAGTACTGATGTATTTTTTACTACTACTACTACTTATACGGGTTACACGTAAGTTAATATTATCACACACCGTGCCAGTTTGACTCATCATTGTTATATATGGGGGATTGTCTGCTGTATTTTAGTTTACAGTATTTGTCAAAGTGCTTGACCTCTACAGTCATAGCATAGGCCTAGACTATTTGAATGTGATCAATTGCAGTGTCAGTCTTAAATGTGAATCATACCTAACAGAACTAGGTGTGGGGCATACCTAAAATAGTTGGTTGAATGTTTTACAGTGGTATTTCATGATATATGGACAATGCCTAAAACTGTAGACTTTTTAGACCGAACAGTGAATGCTTAAACAAGCTAAATAATGACAAAGAAAAATGACCACAACCTGAGCATCATGTTTTAAAACTTACGTTGCAACAAGCAAACTAATTTCTTAACCGATTTGGCCGAAATAAAAAGTGACAGAAAGGTTACACCCTCCACTGTTGCGAACTTTTTGCAGCAGACCTGCTCCTCTGCTTGTTTTCACATGCGATCTGCGCATTGAAAAGTGAGGACTGGTCTGCTGTATGTTATGTGTGTGTTTCTCCTGATGACTGCAACAAATTGTCTTTCAAGTGACTAATACAATTTTGTGATTCTGATTGAACCAGATCCCTGGATGGGCTTCTCCAAGTGTCCCACAGAAAGACCCCTCCTCATGTGATCTACTGCCGTCTGTGGAGGTGGCCCGACCTGCACAGTCACCACGAGCTCAGGGCCATCGAGGCCTGCGAGTACTCCTTCCACCTGAAGAAAGATGAGGTGTGCATCAACCCCTACCACTACCAGAGGGTCGAGACCCCAGGTGAGGCCAAGCATCAGTACTACTATGGAACTCAACTTAAGACACCTCACTGTAACATTTGGTGCATCTACTTACAATTACGAACTCCTATCCCCGTACTTTTCAGTGCTGCCTGCTGTTCTGGTGCCCAGGCACTCGGATATCCTGACTGAACGACCCCCTCTGGACGACTACACTCACTCCATCCCCGAGAACACAAACTTCCCTGCAGGAATCGAACCTCCGAGCAACTACATACCAGGTCGGTGACACATGCAACTAAACAAGACTGCAAATGATACAAGAGATCTGACAACGGTGTGGTATGAAAGAAAAAATGTGTCTCTTGTTACTGCTCTGATAAAATTATATCATGAAATGTGGATATTATTACATCCACTGGTAATTTAAGACAGGTTTGCTATTTGATTGTGTGCTTTTTATTTTTGTCCAGAAACGCCTCCCCCCGGATACATCAGTGAGGATGGAGAGGCCAGTGATCAGCAGATGAATCAAAGTATGGACACAGGTATTCTAGACTAGTTCCTGCTTCCTACCTCCTGCTCCTATCTCCTTGTTCCTTAGCTGAGCGTCCTTATAACAGACTAACAATCTCTCCTTTTGTGCACTTCTGGCTGTTTCTGTAAAAAACCCTTCTTTAAATTATTTAATCTCATTTCTGTTATGGTCTACTAACTCACTTACTTGCTACAGTGAAAAAAAAATTATATAAAAAAACATTATAACATGGAATACATGTTTTAAATATGGGCTGTTTGAATCAGCAAAACCAAGCAAACCAACTTGTTTATAAGCTGAAAATTTGTAACTTATTTTTACTAATTAAAGGTCCTATATTACACGACATTGACTCTTGTGAGCTTTTAAACTATGTTGGAATGTTGTTGCCTCATCAAAAACATACCCAGAGTTGTTTCATTCACACATTTTTGAGTAACATGTTTTGAGTTATTAGTCTCTGTCTGTCTCCAAAGCTCAAAATGCTCTGTTCCACCTTGTGATCTCATGAAGCAGTGTTTTTCAAGTTAACAGTTTCCTTTTACCTTTAGTTAAGTAGAGATTGGCAATTCCAGGGCTAAAATTATCCAAATAAAAAAAAAAACACTTCCTGTATTACCACGTGACATCACAAGGTGGAACAGACTGTTTTCTGTTTGAGAGAAGAACTCAGCCTAAATATGCAAAGTTTGTGTGTTTAAACATGTGTGAATGAAGCAAAACACAACTCCTGGGATATTTTTGATGAGGAAACATCATTATAACATAGTTGAAGGGCCCATATTAAACTATTTTCTGATCTAACACATTAAGCTTTTTGATCCTATGATTGATACATTTGAGTAATTATTGTTTTTGTTCCTCTCAGGTTCTCCAGCAGAACTGTCCCCAAGCACTCTTTCTCCTGTCAATCATAGCATGGGTAAGACCTTACATAAGAACCTTTTGTTAGGTGAGTTATGGTGCTAAGATAGTCAGTACACTAATGTTAATCAGTGACGTCTGTACACTGCCAGTCAAGTGTGGACACACTTTTTCATTTTTGTTTCCTCTTTATTTGCAGTAGTTGGTTAGTTAGTTAATGTGCAGTAGTTTCATTAGTGAAATGTATGCCAATTGTAATGTCATAACGGTCTGAAGGGCGCGTGACATAACCTGAAACTTATCAAACATGTTAATATGTTGTTTTTAGGCGAATATAGCATTTTCAAAACAAATACAGGTAAAACGGTGATCTAAATGTTATGTGTTAGCAGTGAGTACCGCTCTTAAAGTTGCCATACATTTATACTAAACTGTCAGTTTTAGAAAGGCATAATCCAAAAATAATGCTGACAAATTATCCTGCCCGTTTCTTTTCTCCAGACCTCCAGCCGGTGACCTACTCGGAGCCGGCGTTCTGGTGTTCGATAGCGTACTACGAGCTGAACCAGCGTGTGGGGGAGACGTTCCACGCCTCCCAGCCCTCACTCACGGTGGACGGCTTCACGGATCCCTCCAACTCGGAGCGCTTCTGTCTGGGCCTGCTCTCCAACGTCAACAGGAACGCCACGGTGGAGATGACCAGGAGACACATAGGTCAGGCACATAGGTCCAGCTGTCATTGTTATACTATTACTAATTACATTTTGACTTTTTGTCAAGTTCTCAACTTGGCTTTGGTACAGCCATAGTTGTAGTATGGTTTTCTGTATACTTTTTATACTTTTACAGTTGATACTTTGCAACTGATGTCCTGATTTCCTGGTAATGTGATTCCTACTGGAGGCACTGTTCTGTCTGAAGCTCTGTTACTCAAGACCAAAAATAACTGACTTAACTAGAACTAGAGCTGATTTGTGCTGTTAAACAAGTCCCTCTCAAATAACATTACAATCACAAGCTAGCTAGCATTAGCCAACAGTTTTTTAGTTAGTCACTCTCACCTTTTTCGCTGAAAACACCTAAACGGAAACATGAACATTTGTATTGATCACAGGCTCCTGAAAAAGTGTTGTTTTCTTGAGTTTTCAGACAATCTAAACTTTTTTGGCAATGTTTGCTAATGTGTGCATTGTGTCACCATGGTAACTGCTGAACATACTGCCACAGACATACGTGTAGGACCCCCCCAGCATGATGCCACTGCAAAATATCAATAGGCTGACAAGCTTCGTATTCAAAAAAATCTAATGGGGGGATGCAAACGTGATAATGCAGCTTTAGGTCCAAGTTTTTAAGCAATTAATTAATGATATTTAGCCCAAAACCACAGGCTTTGCCCAATGTAACAGCTTTACCTGTAATATTCCACAGTATGGCATTAAACTTGTCTATTTTGGTGGGGTATTTTTATTGCAAAAAATACTTGGAATAATTTATTGTGAATAAGGTCACCTGTCCACTAATCTGACCTTGACCTGGTTGTCTCAATAGAGATGTACAAGTTTAATGCCATACTGTGAAACATCCCAGGCAAAGCAACAACATGCCCACAGAGACATGAGAGTGGTGAGCACTGCACCAGAAAAGGCTATACTTTTTTGTTTTTCATGAACTGACCAACTAATGCAAGAATCACTGTTTTTATGCAGAATAAAAAAGGATATTTTGTTATTTGTGGAGCAAATGACGGTACTTCAAAAATGTTAGCGATTTGCTAATTGCATCCATTCAAATTTTGATTTTATTGTGTTTAATCTTGCAGCCCTACTTCTTTATTAGGCAGATGTTCCTCTTATCTCTTTCCTTTTGTGTTAATTGTTTTGACAGGAAGAGGTGTTAGGCTTTACTACATTGGAGGAGAGGTGTTTGCAGAGTGCCTGAGTGATAGCGCCATCTTTGTCCAAAGTCCAAACTGCAACCAGCGGTACGGTTGGCATCCAGCAACAGTGTGTAAAATACCTCCAGGTAACAGACTAGTCCCTCTTTCACAATGTCACATTCTAGTGTTGCTGTTTTGTTTTTTCCTACAATTTATAATCACTGTTAATTGTAATTTATCCTCTATGCTAATTCTACCTATAACATACTTTCGGTTGATTGGTTAATTTATAAATACATTTTCATAAGATCAATTCACATGTCTAGAAATCTTCTGTAAATTTCTTGTCAGTGTATGGTGGAACTGTAACAATACAACTTAAAAACATCGCTCTGTACTAAATCTGTGGGTTTGTGGGTGTTGTGTCACAATACCAACATTTTAAAGTCAATTTTGATAGTAAGGAGAAGTCTTGATACTCCATACCATAATAACAAAAATGTACTTTTTAATTTGCCACATGGTCTCATAGTTGGCCTGGATCTTTTATTAGAACTTTCTAAAACTATACAATGTTTTCAGTATTAATACATGTTCAAATGAGTACGGTACATAGTTTTAGTATCATTTAGTATCTGCTGAGGGGGCATGAGAAGTTCTGTATGTGTCTGGGTTGCCAGTTTCAATGCTACAATCCAGTTGGTTTAAAGAGTCTAAAAGGACTCTCTCTGATTTGAATAGTTACTACCTAAACCCCGGCACCTAGAGCCAATCATGAATCAGTGCTAGTGAAGCCTTTGCAGCTCAGTGAGTGAACTCTGGAGGTTCTGAGCTTTCACATGACGCATGGCCAAGGAATTTAAAACTGTAAAAGAAGATAAATAAGATAAATAAGATGCAACAGCCATACGCTAGAAAAAGAAGTACTTAAAGGAACTGTAAATGTATTCTGCTCTGTTATGTTTTCAGTATTGATACTCGTAAATCAATGTAAATAGTTCTAGTATCATTTCATCTGGGTTCTTTAGCATTTTTTAGTGATGTGTTGATCCTAAAATATAAGCTAACATGTATTTTCACTACTCAGGCTGTAATCTGAAAATCTTCAACAACCAGGAGTTTGCAGCTCTTCTGGCTCAGTCGGTGAATCAGGGCTTTGAGGCGGTGTACCAGCTGACCAGGATGTGCACCATCCGCATGAGCTTTGTCAAAGGCTGGGGAGCAGAGTACAGGTGAGGCCCTGCAAATGAATGCTTGACAAAACAACGCAACAACTTGATTCATTTACCACCAGGTTGTGTTGTAGTCACGCACAGACTGAATTTCATTGCTGTAATCAAATTGTTGGTTCATGTAGATCTTTGCTGTTTATAAATCTTTCTATGTGGCTCTAGTGAGGCAAATGGTTGGCTCCAAACTATTCAAATGTAGAGAAACTGGAAATGTTTCAGTCCAATATCAATTATTTATTTCTACACAATTTTTTTTATTTTTATTTAAACGCATGGGCAACAGTAGCTGAGCTGGTGAGTGTTTGTCCACTGATCTGAAAGTTGGTGGTCCCACTCATGACATAAACATCATTGGTAGAGCGGTCAGATCCACTGACCCACAGGTTAGCGGTGCAGTTCCAGCTCCCACAGACGAATGCTGTCATAGTGTACTTGGCAAGACACTTAACCCACCTTGCCCCCAGTGTCTGTGTACACCGGTGTATGAATGTGTGTGTGAATGGGTGAGTGGATCCTTGATGTAAAGTGCTTTGAGTGCCTTGAAGATGGAAAAGCGCTATATAAAAATGTGACCATTTACCCTTTGACCTGTGACATGTGTATGAACTTCATCCCCCACAGACTTATTTTCAGGTTGTCATAAAGCCTTTTAATTTATTATTTGCGATTAACAATAATTTGATAATTATTAAAACTTCACTGTTTTAAAATAGTGTGGATATTAATTATACACTACCAGCCAATGGTTTGGACACACATTCAATGTTGTTTTTCTGTGTTTACTACCTTCTACATGTTGTATACATACAGAAGACATTAAATATGACGCAAGATATATGGACTTGAGACATTTAACGTTTTTTCTTTGCTACACAACTAAATATTGATTTAATAATGCCACTTCTTCATGATAAAAGCTCTTTTTCCTTGTGTTTTAGAGTCTAGTCCAGTTGATAAGACTCAAAATACATTAATCATGGGCTAATTAATTGTGACAATAATATCACAATTATTAGTAAAACTTCTCACAGTTTTAAAATCGTATGGATATTCATTTTACACTTAATATGAATATGTTGCATGTTTAAATGACTATTATAGAATTGTACTGTGTTATAAGTGAAAACAATGATCTATAAGACAACATCATGTATAAGTAGTGGTTTTTTGCACATTCTGGTGATACAATGGCGATTTTAGCACAATTCTACAAAATGTACTACAAATGACTATTGTCAACCATTTTCATCTCACTGTTCTTTCCCACAGGCGGCAGACGGTCACGAGCACTCCATGTTGGATCGAGCTGCACTTAAACGGCCCGCTGCAGTGGCTGGACAAGGTTCTGACCCAGATGGGCACCCCCTCTGGCCTCTGCACCAGTATGTCCTAAACAGCTACAGGAACACCCAAAAACGCAGCCCGATACAAAGATTTTACCAATTTCTTAAAGGGACAGTACAGTATTTTGTGTCTTTTACGATACACTCTTCTAATTTGTATGGAGCTATTGTTTCCTCCACTGAAATTGGCTTTCTTGATTTGGAAAAGCAGTCAGGAGCAGCGGCACAAAGCTCAAATTTTAAACAAACTTAAAGCTTCACTGTGTAACTTTTCTGGTGGAGCGTCTGCCACCTGTCTCCATTTAGATGTTATTGCTTTGCCTGTATGCCATTTAACTCCTTGATCTCCATGGAGACAAGCATGCTGCTACCAGGCCAAATTACAGGTCAGATCTGTGGAGAAGTGACCATCCATACAGTTAAAATACATGTTTGTCAAGGTATTTTTTTTACGATAAACCCACTTGAAATAAATCCAAAATGGATAAGTTTAATGGCGTACTGCGGAACATTTCAGACAAAGAAGTAACCTCTCCATGGAGACAAGCAGGTGGTGGACTGTGCCCCAGAAAAGTTCCATAGTGCATCTTTAAATGTTATGCCCATAGAGGATAATTAATTACAGTGTTATAACATATAGCAAGGCCTACAAATTGAAAATGACCCCCACATAATAAGGATTTATATTAACACAAAAGGATCTTGTTTACATTTCTCAACAAACTATGAAAACCAAGATTATACGAGGATTAAACCAGTTTTGAACAAGGACTAAACCAGTTCAAATGTAAGAACAAAATTGTGTAAATATGCTATTCTTACCACTCATGCAAAAAACATGAATTAATTAGCAATATCCCTGTCATTAATGAGAATGTTGATTGGTATTTATTAGGGATGTTTTATCGGTTATCAGCGATATGTGAGGATTTCCCCAGATATTGTATTGGTCCAATATTGGAAATTTAGCCAATATTTGACACCAATATTAGTTCTGCTCTGCCCTAGTCTTGTTGCTCATGTGACTCATCTGATTCACTGAGGACAGATTTAATGAACGAAAATTGAAATTCCAGATAAATACAAATGAACTTGACGCCTTTGTAAAAATGATTTTTAAAAAATGTAAACTTCTTAACATACAGTTGGTCTGTACTATAGATTTTAAAGCTTAATATCGGTTTTCGGCCACAACAGCAAAACAAATATTGGTATGGGCTCAAAGAACCCATATCAGACGATCCTTAGAGTTTATGTACTAAAAAGTCCATGTTATCGCTCCTGTCTGCTCCTCCAACTTGTGCTATGCTAACACTTGCAAGCTTAAATGAAGCTAGCAGTCCCAGCGCATATCAAAAAGCCTAAAATACTGGACTGACCCTTTTAAACTGCGAGTCCTTTTTTTGGAAATCATGTCAACCCAAGAATTCTGTAAAATAAGACAATAGTATTTGTGGCTTGGCTCCACATCCCTCAAAATTACGAAAAATAAAAATCACTTCTTTTGCACTCATCCAACAAAACAAAAAACACATTTTACAATTTGGCACTTTCTTACCCCTTTATGTCATGCACCTTGTTCAAATGGCTCTCCCCCTTCTCCAAAAATCCTTTAATATTAGCTCTATTTGTGGTACAGATGAAATGTATATTAATTTTTAGTCAAATAATTAGGGGGAATACCAAAAATATGTATTGAAGTTGGCTTGTATGAGTAAAACAAGCTTGAAAACAATATGTTCTTTGCCCAACCTAACCATTGTTCTAGCTTTTGAGTTTTATTTTTAGGTAAACTTTGCCCCATATTTTGTGTGAGGGAGTTAGCTTGATGACGATTGCCTTTGGTGGCCTTTTGAAAAATGACCACAATGATGTTTATATGAAATTAGGTTGTGGAAAGGACTCTTCTTCTTTTTTTCTTTTTTGTTTTTGCCATTACGGCTTTTAAAAAAAAAAAAAAACTTGTCAAAGTGTGTCGTTATAGGACATACCGCTTAAATGGACAAATAGGAATGTTAGTTTAAGAAATCAAAAATCTTAAAATGAAATACAACAAACTGAGCCTGGCTGCAGTTTAGTACTCTGTCATTATATGGCACTAGTCGCGACCTTCTAGTTTAGTTGATTTGCATCCCGGATTGGAAAAAGCCTCGTTTGAAAACTTAAAGTGCATTTGACAGATTAATCTATTTTTCAAATTATTACTTGGTTTGGTGGGATAGTACCTGTGGTAAATATTTATCATAGGTTTACATCTGTCAAGTGGCAGTTTGTGAAGAAAAGTAGAAAACAGAGTTGAAAAATACAGGAAGTAGGGGTGAGTTTTAAAACAGAATCCCTCGGCTAATGTCATCAACTGTCATCAATTTCATCCAAAATACAGGGACAATTTATGCATTTTTCTGACTGTTTAAAGGTCCTATATTACACAAAATTGACTTTAAGCCATGTTATAATGTTGTTACCTCATAAAAAAGAAACATACTCTGAGCTGTTTGTTTCATTCACACGTGTTTGAGTAACCCTTTATTATTAGTCTGTCTACAGCTCCAAAGCTCAAAATGCTCTGTTGTTCCTTGTGATGTCATGAAACGGTAGTTTTCAACTTTGAGAAAAGTCTGCTTTCATTCAGACATGTTTGTGTGTTAAACATGTCTGAATGAAACAAAACACAACTCCAGGTATGTTTTTGATGAGGAAGCATCATAACATAGATCAGAAAATAGCGTAATATAGACCCTTTAAACATTGATTTAACAAAATAAAGACGTTGCCATTTATTTTTATTTGGCTAATCATAACTATTGTGTGATTTAGTTAAGTTTTGGCCCTTGTTACCATAAGCAACCATAATGTTATAGAGTTACCGCTACGTATGTCACATCTGCTGCTGATGTCCAACCATGAAGTCAAATTATAAATGTCTCCAAAATAACAAAATTAGAAAAGACTAGGCAAGATTTTTAGTAAAATCTTAAATATAATTATGTTTCCTATGTTTTTGTGAAATGTGTTCTCTAACCTGTCATATGCACTTTAAGGCTTGAGTTAGCCTGGCTTTAGGATGCACTGGGCAGGGACCAGAAAGATCAGCTTTTTTTTTTGACGACACTGGGGGGGTGACACATTACAGAGATATCGAAGGTATCAACAAATTCATCTTGTTCTTAGCCTATATCCCCATTGTTTTGCTACTTTTTGTATTCTCATGTATTTTTATATATAAATATACTTAAATACTTTCTGTCGTTCACTTTTTATTATTAAAAGTAATATTTTAAAAAAAGACCACAGCTGTTTCTAAAAGTGGAGGGCAAGGACCATTCCTCGTTTCACCCCATGGGTTAAGTTCCGTTCATTTCACACGTTTTTGTCTCTGTTTAACAAAGATATCACTGCCCTGTACTGTGTGTGTGTAGCCTCCCTCTGCTTTGTTTTTCCAAAGAAATATGGTGGATTTTAAAGGAGAAGTTTGTCATCTTGTTAACCTTTCACTATGGGTTTTGCAGTCAGCATTGTATTTGCTGTGAACCAAAGCTGTAAGAGTTTGAAGCTCATTTACCTCATTCAAGTACAAACAATTCAACCACTGGCAACCAACCTGAGCTAAAAATGTCCGAGCGGCAACTGTCTGCTCCCCTTCAGTCTTTTATGGTGCTTGTGCTTGTGGTATTAGAATTACATTTTTAGTATTATTTGTGAATTGAACGCTTTTCACAACTTTCAGAGACCAGAGCGGAGTTTTGCAGTGACTGTAAAGCTAACAACTAGCATGCTAACGCGCAGTTCCTGTGTCTCGGACAATAAAATGTTTTCTAATTAGATGCAGACAGGATGAAGTGGACTTGTATTGATCTTGAGCTTTATCTGTGCTGGGGCAAGAATTTTGCTCAATTACAGGTCCTTTGATACAGGTCACCAATTGTTTAAAATCTACTTTTACTGTTACTATTACTTTTCAAAATGTATTAGAAACATGTTTTAACCATTCATTTATTGGAACTTATAAACCAGGACAACATTTGGAGCGACGTCTATGTGTCTCTAAATCTGGACTATACCACATCTGCATTAGATATTATTGGCTTGTGATCCAGGAATAACCCAATTGGAGACCTGTATTTTTGCATAAGTGTCCCTGATGGGCTACCGTAGACCCATTTTCAGAAATCTCCAAAATATTAAATCCAAATACAAAATACAAAATGCCACAAAAAGCACACTGCACCTTAACAAACTGCACCCATTCGTCACAACTGGACTATTACACAAAATACTATTGCCTTTTCAGAAATGCATCAACTTCTCCTTTAAAGTGCCCAAACCAAGCAATGTACCCGAATCTCTTGGCTATATCGTCATTTGAGGCTTTTACGGATCTTGTACTGTAGGCTCGTTTTAAAAGGTGGCAACGATTTCATTCATCTCTTTTTATATAGCGTTTATTTTGAAGAACACATGTGACCTCTAAGAGCATTTTGGTGCTTAACTTTAGCGGGTTTATAAGGTCAACTCTTGAACTATTGGCTTTTTTGTAACATGGGAGTAAAACCACTTTTCTTCCATGGATAATAATAACTGATAGAAAGGTGAATGTGCCTGGTCTGCACACAGGGACATCGAAGTGTTAATGTTCGTATCGTACTTGTTCTGTCTATAAAATAACAGTATGTACAACAAAGACTTATTACTCCTAGCTTAAACTCTGCCATTCTTGTCATTACGTGGCTGTTTGAACATGTCCCCGCGCTCCTATTTTGATGTAAATGTTGTTTACTATAAATACTGGCACTAGCGATTGTACTTAAAGTGCACCTAGTGAGGTTGGATCTCGGGCAGGCGCTGCCACTTGTGGGCAGGGTCTAGTATTACATTGTTTCTATCTTTGGCCTACTACAACATATGAATGTGAAGTTTAAAAAAAATGCATTACAAAAACTGACGTGGACCAGATGTTCATATACATAACAGTAGTACAGTATGTGTGTATTTAATAGTAATCTTTTGCAAAGCAGTCAGTACAGTAGATGTTGCAGTTGTTTTACCAGTAGAGGGCGGTATTGATAGAGCAGTTCCTTTTTTTCTGACTATAAGCTTCTCAGGCGTGTGGCATATTATGCAGACTTCATAAAACACTAATAAAGATTTTTATTCTGATGATCTTGTGTGGGTTGTTTTATTTATTCATATTTGCAGTGGGTGCTGACACACTTAACTAGGGCTGAACGATTTGGGAAAATATGTAATTGTGATTTTTTTTCTGATAAGAATTGCAATTGCAATTAGATTGCAATCATGTTTTAATAATAGGATTCTGTTGACAGTTTCCATTGTAAACACATCCAAAAGAATTGACACAAAGACCAAGAATCACATTTCAGAACATGGCCCTGTTTTAAGAAGCAGGTTTAGGTCAAACTCAGACTTTGTCAACCCTGAAAAGTGGTCAACAGAGACTGGCTGATAGAGCTATAAAAATCTGAATGTGCTCATCCCTTTGACGATCTGCTGTTATGGTGATATTTTCGTATCATGATTCAGTAATTCACCATTTAATGCAGCTCAAACACTTTTTCCCACCCACATCTCCACTTGGTCTGCCTCCGTCATGCTGTGAGACTGATGGATTTAACCAATCACCGTCAAGAGGGAACTTTCAAGAGCTGGAGATGACTTGAGTTAGCTCTTCCAGAAAATATAAACATACTGTAGGGTTTATTAGGGGTATAATTGACATAATTAAATTGGATTAAGTTTAGTTCCAAGTTAAGAACTCACGTTTGTGAGAGTTTTGGCTTTGACTAGAAGAAGAGTTTTGTGGCACCAACATTACATTACCATCCACTATGATCAGTTATCTAAATTCATGAATTATTTAATAAGTAAACAATGCGCTGATGGTTTGTACATTCTTGTCCCATATCATTGACCCATATCTGGAAATAACATCACTATTCACCAAAGAAAATTGTGGTTTATGAATATTTATTTACCAAGTTAGACAGAGTATTTGAATATGGAATATGCCAATGACTGAGGCTCTAGACTGGGGTCCAAAGATTACAGATTAGATGTGGTGAGTCTAAACTGATCACTTAAGTCAATCTGTAATGTGTGCTGGCTTTAAGAAAATGTTTTTTTGACACATCACACACACATCAATTCAATTTATTTTTCACAGCGGGCAACATACCTCAGAAGGTACAAAAATGTGTTTCTGGTGCAAGTTGGTAGGACACACTCGGAAGTATGTTTGAAATGAACATTGTATATGCATCATGGATACAGACTCCCAAAGTGGGTCTAACCTTATTTTATGGTTTACTCTTCGTTAACTTGGGCCAATGGTTATATGTCTTAATATGTTCACTGTATAGGATTTATAGATTATATACTTCTTTAAAAATGTTTTAGATACTTTATAGTTATTTACTACAATATTTTTGAAAATTGGCAAAAATATTTTGTCCAGCTATATTTTTTTACACGTTTGATATGGGGTTTCTCTTGGGTATAGTTATAATAAAAAATCTTCACACTTTTAGAATTAAGAAAAAGACCCAGAAACATCAATTTTAAAAGTGTGCCGACAGCTTTATTAAGACACTTGTAAACTGTCCATTCCATTTTAGCATTAGCATTGTGATACTTATCTACCTATAAAACTGTCATCGAGGTTCATTCTCTAATAGTAATAATTTTAAAGAAGTCTTAAACAGCGTCACATAAACAAGGCTCTGGATGGAAAGAATGGTGCTTACTGAAAATAGTTAACTTCCCAATAAACATTCTATTACATTTCTGCAGCATTTGGACTTATAATTATATACATTTCAAACACCTATTCAAGAGCCCATTTACTGTACGTACAGCTGAAACCAGAAGTTTACATACACTATGTGAAAAGACACAAGCGCTTTTTTTTAATCACTGTTTGACATGAAATCAGACTAAACTTTTCCTGTTTTAGGTCAATTAGGATTAGGATCAGTTACACCAGTTCTGTCAGGAGGAATGGGCCAAAAATTCCTGCCAACCCTGTGAGAAGTTTGTGGAAGGATATATCCAAAACATTTGATCCAAGTCATATAGTTTAAAGGCAATGGTACCAAATACTAATGAAATGTACATAAACTTTTGACTTGAAAGTAATGAAAAAAATGTCAAAACAATTCTTCTCTCATTATTCTGGCATTTAGCAAATAATTTTGGTAATCCTAATTGACCTAAAACAGGAAAAATTTAGTCTGATTTCATGTCAGTGAGACAAAAATGCATGTGTCTTTGTATAGTGTATGTAACCATATGGTTTCAACTGTATAGCAATCTCAAATGTTTTATTAGAAACTATGTAAAACTGCATTCAATTGTGCAGAGTAATTGTGGATACACAAATATTAAGTTAGTTAAGTTTGTAACCAAATTTAGAAACAATTATACTCTTGTGTACTGTACACTGTCTAGTTGCACAGTGGTGGAGCTACAGATTATATCCATAGCTATATAACCAAATCATTACTTTGAATTGAATAATTGCTTAATTTAGGCTAACATTTGATTAGCAAGTTTGAATTGTGTGGTTGTGTTACTTTGTAATTAAAGTGGGACCACATTTCAAATAGAGCTGCTAAACTGGGCAGTACCTGGAGGTCTAAAGAAGAGCATGATGGGGGGAGGGGTGGGGTCTGGAGATATAAAGGAACAGTTCAAACTCTGCCCCTGCAGCCAGGTGTTTATAATCAGAAACACCTGGGTGTAATTAGAACAGTCTTGTGTGATGTCACCAACTACTGGAACATGCAGAGGCCACTGAAAACAGCAAAAACTCACATTTAGACGTTTTGACCAGAAATCTGCAAATTTACCTCATTTGCACTTAAGTTGCCAAAAATGACTAGGAACAGTCAAGTGGATTCAGTGTTTAGTTTCAGTTTGCATATTTAAGCAAGATAAAGCTTATAATATTGATATCTGTTGCTTCATCTGCCGAAAGGGTTTTTGGGCACTGTTTGCAGAAAGTGTATAACATAAAACAAGCTATGATTTATAGAATAATTCCTATTGGACAGTTGGCTCCTCCTCCTGCTCTTCCTGGTTGGGCTGCTCTGATTCGGTGTCAGTCTCTGGCTCTGTGTCACTGTTCTCGTGATGTTCCTCGGGCTGCTCCACATTGTTATTTTGAATTAGACCTCCATCTTGTGCCGTGTTGTACGAGCCACAGTTCCCACACTTCATCCCCAGAACGTGGAAAGGCGCAGTGGAATGGGCTTGGCAGTCATTACATATTATCTGTACAGAAAAAAAGTCAACTTTAGATTTAAAGAAGACATATTGTGCTTGTGACTGCTATATAGTCTATGACACCTGTGGACCATAATATTATAATTTGCACATTTTAAATCACAATATTCACCTAAAATGACTTAATAAGTTGCGAGTCCACTGACTTCAATGTTAGAAAACTGCAAAATCTGAGAAAGAAGTAAGTACAGAACAGTGGGCGTGTCGGTGGTGGTGAAAACAGGGCTTGATCGGCAAAATGGAGTCTTGAAAATAAGTGATTAAAGATTGTTCAAATATGCACGAATCACTCCAAATAAAACTTCAGATGAGTAAATGGTGAGGGGAAACAACTATAGCACGGTTAAAAGCTCTGAAAAGTCGATTCTGCATAATAGGTCCACTTTAAGGTTAACTCTTCACATATACGTAACTTAAATATATTTCTGACACTGCCCAATTTTATCACAATTCTTTTACAACCAACTGTAGGAGTGGGTGGGGAAAAACAATAACAACCCCTTAAAAATTTAGTAAAACTTTTTGACATCTTTAACCTGGGAGTGCCTTTAAGTTTTATCGATTGTATTATTTTTTTTAAGTGAAATGTTTATTTGTCATCTTAACTAAATTTGACATCAATTTGTGGAGTTTGCCATAGATACAAACATTGATATAGAAATAGATATACATATATACCGTAGATATAGACTAGGGGTGTCAAACTCATTTTCACCGAGGGCCACATCAGCAAAATGGTTGCCCTCAAAGGGCCAGATGTAACTGTAAAATCGTATAAATGTAACCAAATGTAACCAAATGTAATGTAAAATAAATGGAACTACTTTTTTAACTTGTTAATTAACTGTTTCTGTATTTATTACTTATTCAAGTTACAAATATTACATATACATTTGCATAGATGTAAAAAAATATGACTGTGTAACTGCGTATCTCCTGATAAACTGACATTTTAAGACAGCCAAACATTTTGTAACTGCGATCTCCTGATAAACTGACATTTTAAGACAGCCAAACATTTTAATTTACTTTGTCGCGGGCCACATAAAATGACATGGGGCCTTGAGGTTGACACATGTGATATAGACATAGTCATCACTATTCACTGAAAAGATCCATATCCTAAACATGATGCTATTGCAAATGTTACACTCCACAAATAATCTTGATTAATTAATGGAAGATGTTAACTAGAACTAGAGAAGCAGAGAGTAATTATGCCGTACTATGCAAAACATACCCTAACAGTTGTACTCCTGTACTCAGTGGGCATTGGTGACTGAGCGATCTCTTGGTCTATCTCCTCCCAGTGGTACTTCATTTCCAAGGCTGAGTGCATACATAACGGACAGCGATATGCGCTAGAATATACAAATGATGAGGAAAAAAAAGGTGAGGAAAAAATGAAGTATTTTAGGCAGAAAAAAGGAAGAGACAGATAGAACATACCTGTTTCTGATCATATCGTCAAAGCAAGTCCTGAAGGAAAACAAACATTTACTATTACAGCTTATTATGTGGTGAATCAATGGAAAATGTAAACATGCTTTTTATACAAATCTAAAGACATTTACTTTTATTGTTTAATTATTTCACTTTATTTTTATATTTATTATGATAAAGTTTTAGATGGCTTTTAGGACCTCAGTAGGAGTCTGACGAGGATCCAAATGAAAAAAATGAAATTTAAATTGGCGTGATCTAAAATCAGGCTGAATAATATTTATTTGTATTTTTTTGTTTAGTCTCCATTTAATTTTTTGACATTTTTGTATTGTAATTATGATGCCATTAATATTTCTAATTTTATAATGTCAGCTCTAGACCATTATCAGTTATTTGCAGGGTTGACACGATCAGTTATGAATAAACCTTAACGGTGCACTATGTAACTTTTCTGATGGGGGGTGTGTCACCTGTCTCCATGGAGATGTTATTGTTTTGCCTGGAATTGTCAGCAGTCTGCCATTACACTTATCTAATGTGCATGTATTCAATTCCAAGTGTTTTTAGCGTGAAAATAACTAGAACTTAGAAATTGTGACCGGGCTCACCTCTCCACAGATCTGACCTATAACAACATATAACGTGTGGCGTCAAAAATTTCACGTACAGACCCTTCACCAGAAAAACTGCATAGTGCACCTTTAATAATAAAATGTCTTACTTGTGCAGAAGGTGACCACATGGAAGAACGTGTGCCCCAATCCTTGACGTGTGAATATCCTGTAAAATCAACATTATAAGAACACTCTTCAAAATGTCACATCATATTTATATCAATGATGTCCTACCTCCATACATACTGGACAGTTCTGCCTCGAGACATTTTCAACACACTGGAAAGGACAAAAAATAAGTACGTAAATAATAATGATAATAATAACTTTGTGGTAAACTCTTTTTTAAAGATTTGCCTTTCTCACCCAAAAGTCTAAACTCAAAAATGTATTGTATTCACCTTATGCTTTCCTTCTAGTGCTCGGGCTAAACACAAATTGCATTTATCACAGTGGAAGTATTCATCTCTGGGGCCAATCCTGTTTTGGGTAAAAGACTTTATTACTTCCAGAAGAGTCAATAGCTGTTGTTACGTACATTACATTGTCATGACTGTTTACCTGCAAATCCCACATGGCTGACAATGATACTGCTTCTTATCTTTGTCAAATAAATGGCAAATATCACAGTAATATTCCCCAAACTGTACACTGCACTTTTCACACGTCTGTTGAGCCTACAAACACAGATAATGAATATATGATAATGATTTAATGAATAACTCACTTTCATATGTTATACAGGTACCTTTTGTATTGTGAGACAGTCTGAGCATTGCACTTCTTTCACTTTAAATCTATCCATTTGGTGGTTTTCCTCCGCATCATGGCACAATCTACACACATACAGCTTTCCACAACAAGGTGCCTTCAAAAAGAAAAACAAACATAATATATGCAACTAACAAATTAGAGCTGCAACAATTAATCACAATGACTGTGACTAATCAAATATTAAAAGGCCCTATATTACACAAAATGGATTCTTGTGAGCTTCATGTTAGAATGTTGTTACCTCATCAAAAACATATCGGGAGTTGTGTTTTGTTTCATTCACACATGTTTGAGTAATCCTTTATTATTACTCTGTCTACATCTCAAAAGCTGAAAATGCTCTGTTCCACCTTGTGATGTCATGTAGTGGCATTTTTCAAGTTAACAACTACATTTTACCTTTAGTTTAGTACAGATTGCCAATTCCTGGGCTGAAATCAACCAAATGATGCTAGCGAAGGTGTATGGAGTTTAAAAACACAGTGGAGCACTTCCTGTATTACCACATGACATCACAAGGTGGAAGAGAGTGTTTTTTGTTTGAGAGAAGAACTCAGCCTAAATATGCAGGGTTTATGTGTTAAACATGTGTGAATGAAACAAAACACAACACTGGGTATGTTTTTGAAAAGGAAACACAGAGCGTATTATGTGCCATTTAAAATATGTTTTTAATATTAAGTTTATTAAAGTTATTCATTTGTAAATATTCTCTAACTAGAACCCTTCAGTTACCATATTTAAACATTTATGTAGTCTTTAAAAATCATCATGTATCGGTCGACTAATCGAAAAAATTATCGCGGACTAGTCAAATAACTGTTAGTTGCAGCCCAAAAGTCTCGACCTACAAATATTAGTGCAATAAAAAAAAAACGACCGGTGACAGATTTTCAAACGTGCATGGTTTAGCTTCGTGTTAGCCAACAGTCCCTAAATGGGGTAAAATCATGAATATCAACATGTTTGGGGGGAAAGAACATTACTAAAGTGAATATATGACTTACTTTTAACAAGCAGCTGCGCACATAATGTTCACAGCCTGAAGATGAGGCCATTTGTGCAAGTAAATGCTAATGCTCCAAGAGCTACTTCCTCGCTTTCTCCCATGGATCTATAACGCAGGAGTCGCGGTTGCCAGATCGAACAACCAGATTCCAGCACAAGAACAACAAACATTAGGCAGTGCAGAGAGTGTTCTTCGCTAATGTATTTTGAACAAATGTCATAAAATGTTTGTCAATTTATATTTACTCGACTGAAGTAATAGATTAGCCGATTTGTATGTCTATAAACTAAAAAATATATATATCTGATTAGATAAAATAAGCACATTTGGCAACTTTGGTACATCTTTGTATTTTTCTTTTAAAATCCCAAAATCTGTATCTTATCGCCATCTAGTGGGAGTTTAAATGCCATAGGTAGAATTAATGAGCATAATTAAAAGACATTTTAATTGAAACAATATGCCTTCAATTTTATGGGTTAGTTGTAACGCTGGCCATTTAAAGGGTCTTTTTTAACATTTTAACAACAAAACTGGATTTATGCGGGGAATATTTTAAATAGGAAGCCCAAACAAAGCGTTTAAGTTATGTCCTAATGGAAGATAGGGGTGGGATTTAATAGGTTTTCTTCTTCCCACTCCTTTTCGAGCTTAAATAAGGAAAAAATTGTGAAATGTGTATTAAGTGTCCTTGATATTTTCGAGCTAAATAAGGAAAAAATTGTGAAATGTGTATTAAGTGTCCTTGATACATGTGCTCGAAATAAATAAATAAAAATAAAAATAAAAAAATAATGCTAACGAGGACAGTAAATGCGTTTAAGAAAATGTAATAAAAGAACATGAAGTCAGGATAGGGTGATACCATATAGTGTTCACATGACTCAGATCTACAGCAAACATGAGTCACTCTACTGTAATCACTTTTTTGCAACTAAGCAAGGTTTTTTGTGCTCTATTCCTCCAATTCAAAATTCTAAACATTACATAACGAATACATCTAGTAAGAAATAGTATTCAGCAATAGTATCAGTACTTTTGCTGATTGTATATCGGCTCGTGCAAACTGTTTGGGGGGTCTTAATCTGTTTTGGTGACCACTACACGCACCGCGCCGCTGGTGTAGTGGTATCATGCAAGATTCCCATTCTTGCGACCCGGGTTCGATTCCCGGGCGGCGCACGCGCTTTTTCTTTATCGCTAATGAACAAGACACTAAAAACAAATTATTATGTAGGGTCAGAAAATAATAAAATACATGTATTTATCATAGATTCATGCAAAGTATTGGAAAAACGTAGTCCAGTAATCATCTGCCGTTTATGCGTCCATGTGCGCTGTTGTTGTCGTTGTATTTATAACGGGCTACTAAAAAAAATACTAGCTATTATTCAATCGTGGCTCAAGTTGTTAGGTTTACTGGATGTGTGATATGACGGTGCAGCACAGGGAGGTGTATCTTTGTGTGTGGGAGGAAAGATCGCTTTGATTTGGCCACATTTCGCCGCAGATTGACGCTGCTGACGCCGCTCCTCCGCCATCTTCCACTTCCTATTGTTTGGCTCAGACTGGGGCTGTCTCTGTCTGTGAGAGCAGCTCTGATACACTCCGGCCTGTACATAAGACACCGTGTGCTTTTCTGTACAGATTTAACTCTTTTTATGTCTTTGGATTAAGCGCTCTCAGGACGTGACCACTGCAGCTCGACTATGGAGGACGAATCGCCCAAAACACTGTGAGTATTTGTGCGCCTGTGTGATGGTGATGATGGGACGGGGTAGAACGGCGCGGCTCCTGTGTTTCCACGTTGTTTCGGCGTGAAAAACCGGGGACTGTTTTAGTGTAAAAATACGCTTTTAATCCCCGGGCGAAATGAGACTAGGGATTTATCGCAACGAAAATGAAAGTAAACAGCGAAGATGACTAATTTCCCAAAGATAGAAGTGTTAAATAAAACGATGGCTAACAAATGCTAGCAGACAGTAGCATCACGTTAGACGCTGCATCGGTGTTTGATAAACGTTCTGCCGATCCATTTACATTTACATTTTCAATGTGATTTTCCATTAAATCTATGAATGTGGCTTTCAATAAGACAACAACTTATGTTTTCTATTCAACTAGATGCATCAAAGTGTGTTCTCAAATGTAACCCAGGTGCTAGCTATTTAATGCTAACTATTGTTAGCATTATTTGGCAAGCAAACATCTGTGGCTGCTATTTGAACGTGAGTGAATGGTATCAGTATCCTCGTGCTGTGAAAATTAACAGGGCTGTATTGTAATAGCATCGCCTAGCCGCGAATGGAGTTTATTCTGTCAAAACACGTATTTTCATACAATGCAAGGCCTGTGTACCCGGCTAGCATTATCTTTAGCATAGTAGCAGGCGCAGACCAGCCACGTCAACGCTGAATGGGCCTAGCACGGCTCGGTTAAATGTGACTGCTCGAATTGACCCCGGATGCCTCTGTGAACACATTCTATTGATTTAGACTGCATAGGCCATGTATGTATGAAAAATGGAAATCGGTGTAGCATAAGGCTAACCGGCCTTTGTCTGGCTGCTACTTCCTGTTCGACAAAGGCGCATTTAGTCATTCTGTTTCCTTGTTCGCAGGTATGTGGGAAACCTGTCCAGGGATGTTACAGAGCCCCTCATTGTCCAGGTGTTCACACAGATAGGACCCTGCAAAAGCTGTAAAATGATAATAGACGTGAGTATGGAATCAGTCAACTTAACCTTTAGACCTTGGCTAAAATGAATTAGGCCCTGTGATGTTATGTAGAAATACAGCTGTGCTAAAGTTTTACTGTGACTGCATTTCCAGCCCACGGGGAATGACCCTTACTGCTTTGTGGAGTTCTATGAAAACAGACATGCTGCCGCAGCTTTGGCAGCTATGAATGGAAGGAAAATTTTGGGTAAGGTAAGCTATCGTATCTAAAGGGTGAGTGGGGATGGGTGGGTTCTGGGTATGGGAAGAGCTGCATATAGACTACCTTCTTAAATTTAGATTTTAGGAAAAAAAATATGGTGCCACAATAAAGTAAAACGTTAGCATTAACAGAATTCATTTGTACAATAAAACAAAATTAAAGCCCCGATTGCAGCTCATATAGTTTAAATTCAGTGTTGGCAGTTAATAATGTACCCCATCTGTCTCTTTTCCGTTTTTCAGGAGGTTAAAGTTAACTGGGCAACGACGCCAACAACCCAGAAAAAAGACACAAGTAGTGAGTATGAACAGATTCTCACTAAATATCTACTGTGTCTTACAAATTAATGGTTGTTTTTCTAATATAGATTTTTTTTGTGTGTTGTAGATCACTTTCATGTCTTTGTTGGAGACCTGAGCCCAGAAATAACAACAGAAGACGTCAAGGCTGCCTTTGCGCCCTTTGGCAGGATATCGTAAGTGCACAATCAAGTCAACTATGAATTCAACAAGCCTTGTGGTAATTAGCAAATGTACTATAAAGAACAACACACAATTTCTCCTTTTACAGAGATGCTCGTGTTGTCAAAGACATGGCTACGGGAAAATCCAAAGGCTACGGCTTTGTCTCGTTCTTCAACAAATGGGTAAAGATTGTGAAATCAAAGCTGTGATGATTCGGTGTTTTAGTATTGTACTACATCACTTTATTTTTCTTTTAGGATGCTGAGAATGCCATCCAGCACATGAATGGACAGTGGTTAGGAGGCAGACCAATCCGGACTAACTGGGCCACGAGGAAGCCACCTGCCCCCAAAAGCAGCCACGAGAGTGAGTCATCAGATAATAATTTCTTTCAATTATTGTAACCTGTCAGAAATATTTTTAGTGAGATGTGTATTTTTGGTTTGTTTTTGTTTACATGTATTTATTCTTTTTAATGTGTTTTAATTTTGGGGGTCTAATATATCTACTGTATGACTGCTATAGTGTTATAGTAAAATGAGCTGCATACATTTAGTGAATGGAATGATCCAATTGTGAAATGCTTTCCCCCCCAGATAACACAAAACACCTAAACTTTGAGGAGGTTATGTGCCAATCCAGCCCCAGTAACTGCACCGTGTACTGCGGCGGCGTCAGCTCAGGACTTACAGGTTTGTAACACAATTTAAAATGGTTGGAAATAAACACCTGATATGATGCAGCAGCATTTTAAAATTTCGGCTAAATATGTGTATGAAAGACAAACGGTCATAGCACTGAAGTGTTAAATAAACAGGCTTGAAGTGTATGTTGTATTTCAAAATCAAAAGTTTGTGGACATATATTAAATTGCATCTAAAACTCACCATTGTGTTCACTCTTTAGATCAACTGATGAGACAGACCTTCTCCAGCTTTGGACAAATCATGGAAATCAGAGTGTTCCCAGACAAAGGCTATTCATTTGTCAGGTATTAAGAAATATTATTATCTAAAATTCAATGTTAAATTGTGGGGTTTTTTTTAATCACTGTTTACTCAGTGGCAGTGAGTCAATTCCATTGTAATTTTTACATATTTAAACCTCTTGCTATTTTTCCTGTACCTTTTTTGTTCAGGTTTAACTCCCATGAGTCAGCAGCCCATGCCATTGTGGCGGTGAATGGCTCGTCTATAGAGGGCCACACAGTCAAGTGTTACTGGGGCAAAGAGACCCCAGACATGATGAACTCCATGCAGCAGATGCCCATGCCACAGGTATTGGCAGTATTAACTGTAGTAGCACTTCAGCATGTCGTGTATTATTTATGGTACATTATTATTTTAAATGCTTTTACTAAATAAAAAAAATACAATAGATGGCGGTAGAAAATTAAAATGGTTTGACACAGAGACATAAATATTTAGAAAAGTGCCACTTATATTTGCATACGTTTGACAATACTTGAAAAATATAATATAGAATGTTTTTTATTTAATTTTTGAATCACAATTTATACACAAGTGTGGCATTATATTTACTTCTGCTGGATTGTGTCTTGCAGCAAAACAAGGTGGGCTACGCGGCGGCTCAGCCCTATGGTCAGTGGGGCCAGTGGTACGGAAACGGGCCCCAGATCAGTCAGTACGTCCCCAATGGGTGGCAGCAGGTCCCCACCTATAACATGTACGGCCAGGGCTGGAACCAGCAGGGCTATAAGTAAGTAACAACCAAACAGGGCTGCCATTCACCATCATCCTTCAAGAGTCCATCCAAGACTGTGCCCTGTCAGCTGAACCAAAACCACCTCATCCTCCAACACAAGCTCATCTGTGACAAGAACGTTATAGACTTTATGTGCCCCCCATGAACAAGCTTTAGCCATTACAATCAAAAGGATCCATAATGGCAACCGAAAACCTGGGGGTGAAAGGATTTTCATACCACCTTACTACTGCCTGATTTGGAGGGGACAGCTCACTGCTCACAGAAGAAAGAGAAATCATACAAAACCAAGATGTTACTAAATGTAATTCTAGAGAGAGCTAGCCAGAGAGCTAGCTAGCTATGTAACTATAAATTTCACATCTGGCCTATTTGGTTTTTTTTTGTTTTTGTTTTTTTTTTTTAAGTTTGAAGTGTAGTCACCATTTATCTCACTACAACTATTGTATATCTATACTTTTTCTACATCTTCTTTGAGCTGTGATTGGATGAGAGGCCCATCTAAACCCAGTCTTGAGCAACACCAAGACTACTTTAATTGGAAAATTTAGGTTTGCCTGACTTGATATGAAGTCCCTTTGATCTATAGCATGTTGGAGACAAATTGACTGAACACAATTAACATTTAAAGATCAGTGTTGGTTCTCATTTGTCCCATTTGAGTTGAAAGTAAAGTCTAGTTTTGTACCTTATTTTTAAAGGGTGAATATTTGCTATGTTATGGTCTTTTGCATATTGCGTTGAATAGAAATGTTGTGTGGAGGCCCATTTAAATAGTTAGAACAAAATGCCAAAAAGGCGTAGGCAAATTATGAATATTTAACTACAAAATTTCAAGCAGAAGGCAAGTACAGCATAGTTTTGATGCATTGATACTTTCTAGTTACTCCTTTTGTATATATTAGCTTTACTTGTTCATTGTCATGAGCGTGACAGGAGGGAGGGGGGTGAATCTCCAATATTATTTAGCTCTGCTCATCTAAGCGCTTTGTCTGCTTGTCCACCCACATAATCATGTCATTTACCTTAGCCCCTTAAAAGTAAGGCTGCACAATATAGTCTGTCCGCATTGCATGACCAAACTCATGATTAGTCTCATAAAGATCAATACTAACTGCTTTAAAACTAATAATTACTCAAATCTGTTATGTGTGTATAATCTGGACAAAACATCTTGTTATAAATAGTTTAAAAATCATTGAAACATAATGAATTCCCATACATGGTATAATCTGCACCATTGCTTGATAATTATACATATATTTTTTTTATTTTAAAGCAGTTATGGCTCTCTTAAGCATTAAGTAATCTCCCATCCAAATTTTCAATTGAAAATTAATCTTCTCATGCAGCGGCTCCTAAATAGTATCCCAAACATGCATGTTTGTTATATTGTGCCCCTATACTTGCTTGACGTTGCCTTACCTCCCTTCCTCTCACCACTTTTTATTATTTTGCTTGTTCCCACTTAACTACATAGGCTGAAATCTATACACACCCAAGTAGCCTCACCTTAATGCCTCACTACTATCGCCTTGTCTTTTCTAACCTGCTGGCTTTTGTTCTGTCTGTGTGTCTTTCTGTACTTTGCAGCCAAATACCGGCCAATGCTGGGTGGACAAACGTGAGCGCCATCAGTAACGGTGGGGTACTGGAGACACCTCTCAATGGGACTATGATAGCCAACCAGCCAGGTATGGGAGCGGCCGGATACCCCACTCACTGATAAACAGGAAAGGAAGGCAGGGAGAATTTTGACAACCTACAACAGGCCAAAAACTGGCTTTGTTACTAAGGAGGTGTTTCGCAGGGGTGTTTAATGGCACCGCCCAACTTTCTTTGGCAGGACTTTTCTGGGATCCCATCCGGACATCTGTAAGATTTTGTAAATGTTTTCTTTTTGAGGGACTTGAATTTGAACCCACACAGGTATCGACACACCTTCTATGTGGTATAGGCAAGACTTTTAGCCCCACCCCCAAAAAACAGGGCTCCTACCATTTTTAAGTTAACTGTAAATTATCTGTAAAGGACAAATGTTTTGGATTTTTTTTTTTTTTTTCTGGTTTTACAAAAATTGCTTCCACGCATTCTTTTTGACTCAAACACAGAGATTTTTTTTAATGGACTGTAAACGTTTTGAGTCATTCTGAGTTAAAAATATTAGTTGTGATGGAGGAATGAAAATCCTTAATTTGTACTCATTTCTCACACCAATTGCAGGGATTGTTGCCACTGCTGTTTCTCTGTAAGGGCAGATAAATATTGCACAGTTTTTCTCTTGTAAATGGACACATTTGAAAACCAAGCGTTTTCCTGTTGCATTCCTGTTCACCATATCTTCTGAACAGCCTCAAACCTTTTGCCACCTGTAAATACCCATCCTTTGAACCATGTATGTAAATGCTACTGTTGACTGTGGGTGCTTGCTCTTCTGTTTGAAACTCTACAGTTAACGCGACATGTACAGAGCGGAGTGGCACTCTTTCTGTGACTCTGGCGAAGTACAACTCGATTCTTCCATGCAGGGATAAACCGCATTGCCATGCAGTGCATACTTAAATTTACCACGATTCACATGTGAAAGGGCCGACCTGATGGACACTTGTGATGTTTTTTAAATATCTATTGAACCGCCAGTATTTTATATCAGAAATCTGAATGATTCAATCTTTACACTCTTTTTGATGGAGAAATGGGAGGCCTACAATGTAACTGTTGCCTTATAGAGCTGGTTTCTTTTAGCTGACAAGATACTCTTTTTAAATTAGGCAGTGCCTACAAACCATTTTCAGACCCTTTTGTTTAGAAAAAAGGTGTTAGCCCTGAAACTGATGACTCTGCTACTGTAATCAATGTTTTCTTGCTTTGTCCAATTAAAATGCTAATGCACATCATTGGATTCATTGTTGTTCTTATTTAGTCATTGTTTGTGGTAAAATGTACTTGAATGTTACTTGTCGCAACTTGCATATCACTTTATACAGTCAAAATCTTTGAGAGTAGTCATAATTGTTATAAGTCTCATTGTTCATTGATTTTTCTTAGTTGTTACATAGTTCTTAGTTGTTGTACATCTTAAGCCCTGCCCTTCGGACAAGTTGGACAGGTTTATTTTTCTCGTCATATGTGTCATTATATCATCTACGGTAATGTCACAGGAAGGCATGTCAATAACTACACACCAACACTTGAGAAGTTGTGTTTTAAGCCCTTTCAAATTTTATGTTGTTTTAAATTCCAAATATGGTATTAGAAGCCCTGATTTTGTTCCTCCATTGTTTTTTGGATGTTCAACAATGTAATGAGCCCATAGAAAGAGATCAAATAGTGAAAGAATGATCCTCAATCAACGCAAGCCATATCACATGATCGACAATGGCATCCCGTGCATACCAGGTTCTGCCACTTTGTTTCCATGGAGATGTTATTACTTTGCCTATAATGTTTTGCAGTATGGCATTACACTTCTCTTTCTCCATGGAGACTGGCATGTTTTTAAGGTATTGTTTTAGCGATAATACCTATGTTATTCCATACTGGTAGTCAGAGAAGTTATGCAGTGCACCATTAAAGGAACTGTATGTAAGATTTTGATTTTAAAGTTAAATTTTCATGACCTATCTGTGTCCCCATGTTCAAATCAATCATTATAATGTCGAATTATTCTTGATTATAAAAGCACAGGACGTGATTGCCAAATTGTTATAATTTGGTGTTTATCCAATCAGAAAGCAGAAGTTTCTCATTTAGGTTGCCAGTTTCATTGCTAAATCTAAAATGCCTTTCTCTGATCTAAATCCTCACTACCTAAACCCGAGCATCTGCAGCCAATGATTAATCAGTGCTAGTGCAGCCTCTGCGGCACTAGCACTGAATACTGGAGGTTCTGAGCTTTCACATGAGGAATGGCCTGTCCTGATACTGAAAATAAAACAAAACATGTGTTCCCTTCTATACGCAGGTTTAGGCATTGGCAACCCAGGTTCAGTGGTGATTGAAGTACCTTCTTTAAAAAAAACGTTAAACTATATACAGTTCCTTTAACCCATTCATAGATAGCTTGGCCAATACTTTCTTTAGGTCCACAACCTCCCAATGTAACAGTGCAAAGGAGCCTCTCGTATCTATTTGCTAGTTATTAAATGCAGGCCAGTACAAGTGGACAAAAAAACAAACAAAAAAACAAACCATTTCTTGAATACACCTCCTACAGTGTTTATTGAGTCCTGTGTTTTTCCATTTGGTCCACCAGATGGCGACCTTGCTCCACATTTTCCCCTTGATCTGCAGCTCGTCAGTTTGGTCTCATGTCTCTTTGCTGAATGTCACAGCTACCATCACTCAGGCTGACGGCCCCGGAGCCACGTTTGAAACACATATGACACATTTATTTACTGACACTTCTGTTAGATTTCACTTCAGTATTTGACACTTCATCTTTTCTCCTCGAAACCAAAGTATTCAGTAGTCAGCGGCGCCCTGGCTTATAGGTCTATGCACCTTTGTCAAGTTCCAAATTTGTCCCAGTTTATTCTTAATTGGGGTTTTAGACAACGACACATTTAGAAATTTTGCCCTGTCTTGTTTATTTATTTTATATATGCTGTGTTTAGTCTTGATGTGGACCAAGGCCAGACTTAGGGGTCTCCAACCTTTTTCCTCCAGTGAGTTACCTTTACAAAACGAAAATCCCAGAGAGTTACAAATTTTAGCTGTAATTGAGTATATAAGAACCATGGCAAGCCTTAGATGGGGTACAGTGAGATGCCTATAACACATTAACCATTATCCATTTATTAGAGCACAAAGTTCCACATCAAAATGATACACTTACAATGATATTTAGTCGGGAAAACAACGCGTAATGTCTGGTCCAATTCCATCTCCCAGTTTCGGTGACATGAAGTTTAGTCGCCTCTGCCAACTGGCTGAAGGGTTATTGCAGTGCCCTAGGAATTATTTTTGTGGATAATTTCTGGATTCATTTAAATAAGACAGGAGAAAAGCAACGCTAGAGTCGGCACCTAATACTGAGTGACTTCTAACGCATAAAATAAACAGCGTCTCGCGTGACTCTTTGACAAAACCGGCGTCTGTCGGCTTAGATTCTACATTAAAACAAGTGAATGTGTAGATTTCCCGTAGAATATCTCATAGTCATGAAAGAAATTATCGTCGGAGGTCGTGTAACTTGGTTGACATCAATATTACTAACAAACCTAATTCCTAGGCGTCAAATCGATCTCAGTCAAACTCAAATAGGCCCAGTATCCATAAAGAGTTAGGACTATGTGATATACAAAACTTCAAGACAAAAAGGGACTGGGAATTATACATGAATGTGCAAACTATTACATCTAAATTAGATTACATTCAGTTCTGGGCAAATCAAACAGATCCAGATATATTTATATTTTCTGAAACCTGGCTATCAAATAAAATAAGTGATAAGGGAATTATTATTGAACATTGCAAAGTTTTTCGTTGTGACCAGGTGGTGTTGCCATTTATGTCAAAGGTCACCTGTCTGTGGACCTTCTATTCTCCTGCTCGAAGCCTAAATGTTTTGAGTATCTGTCTCTGTCTGTTAGCTATATTAATGTTTGTGATAAAAACTGGCTACTGCCGGTATAAAATAAAAAATGCTCTTAATGATCTTTCTGCTTTCTAAACTGGAAAATTACAAGGCCTTAATAATGGGCCATATAAATATTAACTGGCTGGGAAAAGAGTCAGAAACTTTCAAAGACTTATGCAACGGCCTAAATCTCACACAACTCATTTCTATTATGACTAGACCTGACTCTAGAAATGTAAATAAAGGCACATTCATTAATATAATATTAACAAATAAACCCCATAATTATAAGGCAAATGGTGTTTTCCAGTGACACCATTCGCTTATATTTATGTAATGTTAAATGTAAATGAAATTAAAGAAAAATACTGACACTATGGAGTGGTGGTAGAGATATCCGCCACAAGTACCCCAAGGCTCAATTTTGGGCCCTCTACTTTTTACTATATTTTTAAGTAGCAATTTAAGAGAAAGCCTTTAAAAGACATACCTCGGAATTATGTAGCAGTTTAATATCAAATGATCATTTTATTATAGAAACAAATATTGTATCCCATTAAACTGCAGAAAAGAAATTGTTCAAGCAACCTTACATTCTGTACTAGATTATGGAGATATAATATACAGTTGAAACCAGAAGTTTACATACACTATATTAAAAGACACATGTACTTTTCTTCTCACTGTCTGACATGAAATCAGACTAATCTTTTTCTGTTTTAGGCCAATTAGGATTAACAAAATTATTTCTACTTGCAAAATGCCAAAACAATGAGAAGGGTTTTTTTTTTTTTAGACATTTTTTCATTTCATTTTTTCATTCATTCATTTCATTTTGTCATTCATTACTAGTAAATTTAGAAGTTTACATACATTTCATTAGTATTTGGTACCATTGCCTTTAAACTGTATGACTTGGGTCAAACTATCTGGATCTCCTGCCACAAGCTCCTCACAGTAGTTGGCAGGAGTTTTGGCCCATTCCTCCTGACAGAACTGGTGTAACTGAGCCACGTTTGTAGGCCCCCTCGCTCGCACATGCCTTTTCAGGTCTGGCCATTCATTTTCAATAGGATTGAGATCAGGGCTTTGTGATGGCCGCTCCAAAACATTGACTTTGTTACCCTTAAGCCACTTTGTAACCAGTTTGGCAGTATGCTTCAGGTCATCGTCCATTTAGAAGACCCATTTGTGTCCAAGCTTTAACTTCCTGGCTGATGTCTTGAGATGTTGCTTCAGTATTTCCACATAATGTTCTTTCCTCATGATGCCATCTATTTTGTGAAGTGCTCCAGTCCCTCCTGCAGCAAAACAACCCCACAACAGGATGCTTCCACCCCCGTATTTCACAGTTGGGATGGTGTTCTGAGGCTTGCAAGTTTCCCCCTTTCTCCTCCAAACTTAACAATGCTCATTATGGCCAAACTGCTCAATTTTAGTTTTGTCAGACCAAAGGACATGTCTCCAAAAATCAGGTCTTTGTCCCTGTGTGCATTTGCAAACTGTAATCTGGCTTTTTTATGTTTCTTTTGGAGTAATGGCTTCTTCCTGCAGAGTGGCCTTTCAGCCCATGTCCTCATCCTTATTTCACTGTGGATAATGACACACTCTTACCAACTTCAGCAGCATCTTCACATGGCCTTTTGCTTTTGTTCTTGGGTTGATCTGCACATTTCGGACCAAAACACGTTCATCTCTGGCACACAGAACCCGTCTCCTTCCTGAGCGGTATGATGGCTGGACATTCCCATGGTGTTTATACTTGTGCAATATTGTTTGAACAGATGAACGTGGCACCTTCAGGCATCTGAAAATTGCACCCAAGAAGTCCATCTTCATTATTTTGGCATTTAGCAAATATAAATAATTTAGTTAATCCTAATTTACCTAATTAATAGGAAAAGTTTAGTCTGATTTCATGTCAGACAGTGAGAAAAAAAACATATGTGTCTTTTTATATAGTGTATGTAAACTTCTGGTTTCAACTGTACATGCAGACTTCAGCCTCTACTTTGAAACCTTTAAATACGCTCTTTCACTCAGTCCTACATTTCATAACAGGTGATGTATTTAGAACCCATCACTGTACACTATGAAAAAATAGGCTGACCATCGCTATTTGTCAGAAGAGAAGAACATTGTATGAAATGTATTTATAAGGGACTGCTGAATATCTCACTTTTAAACTTTTTTAAACGAACTGAAATGGGATGGGATTTTGCTTCCCAAAAATAAAATACATTTCAGGGACATGCAAAACTGGATACACTGGTGCCACTAATGGACTTTAATAATCTGGTGATAAACATTTATACTCACACCCGCACCTGTTTTTAATGTTTTAAATGTACAGTTGCAGTTATTATTATTATTTTTTTGGTTGGTTTTTGTATTGTACTGTGTTTTAACAGGGCGCTCATGAAAAAGAGAGTCTGGTACTCTCATTGGGCTCTCCCTGTATAAATAAAGATAAATGCTGTCTGCCATGATGCTGTCAACACGTCACTGCACAGCCCCAAAACGCAGGCAGGGAAAAGTCAAGACCGAAAAACAGGAAAAAATATTGGGACATTTTTCACTGCGCTGTCAAAAATCTCTTTTAGTGCTGACATTTTGGATTTACACATATCATTTTTCTGATTGACAAAGTACATAAACACATGGATTCAAGCGCTGGGTTTTGGCAGTAAAGATACACGGATCTCAGTCTACTCTGGATTTGGGACGAGCTAGGTTTTTTTTTTATTTTTTATTTTTTTGACAGACTGACTTTGATCCTCTTTCAGTGTCAGCGCTGATGATGAGTGAAGGGGTAAGTCAGATGAGAGGGGACACATACAAACAGCAGGGCTAAAGTTAGTGTTGTGTTAGTTACAGTAGGTAAGATTTACCTCAAGTGAACTGTGTATTTTGTAAATTGTGGAGTGGAGAATTATTTGGTTTATACGACATAGGTTACATATTAACATCCTCGTCAAAGCCTGATCTGGTTTGATCTCAAAAGTTAAGCATGGATGGGAGACCGCTCGAAATACCAGGTGCCACAGTGGGGCAGCAGTGGCTCTAGTTTAGTGGAAACTGTTGTTGTGTCCTTAGGCAAGACACTTCACCCACCTTGACTAGTATGAATGCAGTGTGTGAGCAAGTGATTGGAGAGAGGAGAGCTGCGTCTACAATAGTAGCTTACCTCCTCCGAGTGTATGGGATGAACGAACAATGAACAAAAGTGTAAAGCAGCTTTGAGCATATTGAAGAGTTATATAAGACTAAAGCATTGTTATTATTATAGCTTTATTAAGGTGGCATTCAATTCATCTTTTTATATATATTGATAGTATATAGGCCTATTGCCTAAGTCCACCAAACACCCACACACCATGTTTATTCTTAAGCAAGATGGGTTAGGTGTATTGAAAAGACAAACCACAACCACCCGTTCCACCAACCACATTCACAACCTAGTTTTATAATAGCCCACCATTTTACAGATTACCAGCAAATTCAGACACAGGGAAAACATGCAAACTTCTTGTTAAGTGGTGAGTTAAGGTTAAGGTATACTTTATTGTCCCCGTAGGGAAATTTGTCCTCTGTATTTGACCTATCCTTCAGTGACACTTGGGCAACCTGTCAGGAGCAGTGGGTGCCACAGTGCCGCGCCAGAGGACCCATCTCCGTGATGTTGTTGCTAGGCTTGGCCAGGACTACCTTCTGTGGAATCAAATGTTCTGAAATGCAACAAATGAGAATTTTATATATGGTGAGTGATGGTTGATGATCGAAGAGACCACCGGCACAGATCAGAGCGCTTTGTTACTGTCAGTCCCCAGGCAGCTGTGACTACTGTATGGGAGTGGACCTACTGTACTACTTTGAGAAGGTTGCCAAGCTTGTTTAGAATAATTCCACCCCACTATTAGAACTAAACAAAAACCGACTCTTTCATTCACTCCACCCTTGAACTTTTATGTTCTACAGCCTTTTATATCTGCGCAACAAGTCAGTGTCAGTCGTCACCTGGCCCCTCCCACCTGTCGACGGCACCTCGTACCTGTCAGCACCCGAACACTAACTTCAGCCGGAGTTTACAGAGCACAGCCGTGTCTTTATTTAGCCAGCACTCATGTTTGACGTCTCCGCCTGTAAATCCATCACTGCTCCCTCTTTCACACCCCACCAAATCACCTGCCAGTCCATTCACATGCGCCAGGAATCTGCCGGAGAGCTCAGAGTGCACAATAAACCTGTCAAACTTATGGACAGGGTGGCAGCAGTTGGCACCGAGGCCAGCTGGTTGGACGAACAGCGAGACAAGCCAATGTTGAGTACAGAGCTAGCTAGCGTTGGTGTGTTTTGTTTAGCGTGGATGCTAGCCAGACTGAAATGATAAATGTATCAGACGCAACAGGCCCGTCAGACGAAGATGTACTCTGTCACTTGTCCCACTGGGCATCAGAAAAGACACTGGACACGTTTCAAAACAACATTGTCGTTGTTCTGGTGTGAACACGTGGGTAGAGTCTGTGGAGATAAAGACATGAGCTAAAATATTTTTCAAGACTGTCAGACTGGTTTGAAACGGACTATTTTAGTAGGTTTCATATGCACTAATTGAAGTTTGAAAGGGTTGCTAAATATTTTGTGACAATTTGGAAATTTTGACTAAACCAAACTAGTATTTGCATCTCAACTCTTTCGTAAGCGAGCAGCAGTGAACTAAGAACAGCCCTATTGAATACAACTTCAAAATATCTTGGCCTACTGAAACTATTTGGAAAAGTAATTTGGCATTTACGAAAAAAAATTTACAACAATAATGAACAGTCTTATATAGCCTCCATATTTCTTTTCCAGACCCACAAAGCAGTGTTATTTATTCACTTCCCATACATACTTGCCCTGGGGTAAACTGTCAGTAGCAGCTGCCAATCTGTACCAATCGCTTTAGAGACCATCACCAATCACTCATTTGCAAGTTCCGTCTCAGGCAAAGTGGGTGAAGTGTCATATGGACTAGTCGGAGCTATAAATCAAACTGCTGACTTATTGGTTTAGGGGCAAGCTGAGCCACTGCCGCCAGTAACACTGATATAAAGTTGTCGCTACAGAAATTCTACCACCTAAATTCACCACTAAACGTTTTTTATTAGGTTTACTGATGTCGTTTTTTCCAATTGGCCATGTTTATTACGGGTGCACATTTAAAAATAAAAAAATGTGAAAAACAGGACTAAAATTCTTAGCAGTCGTCCAAACTCATTCCTCACTTTTCCAATGCATTCCCAGCATCTTAATTATTCACTGCAATGAGTTATGCACTTTTCACACTTTTGTCATGTCAGTAATGCTAACAACAGCTACCATGCAAACAGCGCTACTTCCTGGTTCTCGGACGATAAGATAAAAATGCTTTATAATTACATCCGGACATCACACAACGGTCTCATTTTGACCTTAAGAGCTGCTTTTACTATATATCTGTAGTGGACTGGAGCAAAATTGTATTTATTACATGAAAAAGTTGGGTACAGCCCATAGACTGTATAAAGAAGTGGAATAAGTGACTGTGACGTCACCCATAGCGTTCAGCTCCAGTCGAATGAAGCTCATCGAGACTCGCGGTTATAGGGGCCAATTTGGAGCAGAGTTCCAAATTTGGAACCCCGACCGCGAGTATCATAGCAACCAAAGAGCCAAAGAGTCAATCAAACCTCGGGGAAAGAAGTCCCCTGATTTGTCTGTTATTAATGTTCATATCTTGATTTACTGACACAATAGCGAATTAAATCATGATCACGTACAGCGGGTTAATACAAACATTTTAAGACATAAATAATGAGGCTCACTGCAGCAGTTACAGAGAGAGGGGTGACAAATTTATATATATACAGTCTATGGTACAGCCTCATATATAGGACTTTTCTCAAGTTTGACCTGAAACCTGGAAGGCCAATGATAGGTAGCTGGTTTCATGAGTGAATACAACTGAAAACATTGTCTAAACTGTATAAAAGCTTTGTTTGTTGTTGGTTGACTGCTGTCCCTGTAAAGTGACACATGCCGTAGTGTTTGGGTGCGTACCTCCATCACACTGGTGGATTATGGGAGTTAAGGACCACGTGTCAAAATAGGTCTGTCAGTCTGCCCTAGGACGCCACAACAACAACAAACCCCCATGTCTGCTCCAACCCACCTGCATCGGTCTCCCGTGTCACTCACTGATTACCCACCGACCAATCAGAACACTCGGCTTCAATGTACACTGATGAAACACAGCACTTACTGACAGTCGTTTCAGACCTGGTTAAACTATGGCTTTACAGGTTTACCTCATAACCTGTCTCTCAAGATGCTCAAATTCACAAGGCAGTTAACAAATTTGGCACTGGCATATTTGACCTCGTATTAACGGTTCTATACTATTGTTTTTAGCATAGCACCAAAAACTGCATGAACATATCAAAGTGTGTTTCGTTATGTTCATGCATCTTGGAGTAATACAGCATGTTCAGCTCTACACCCACTGTTCCACCTTGTGACATCATCTGGTGATAATCCTCATTTGAGCAAAACTGTTCTTGCCCCAGTACAGATATATTGTATTAGTAGCTCTTGAAATCAAAATAAGTCAGCTGTGTACTGTCTGCATCTAATTATAAAGCACTTTACTGTCAGAGAATCGGAAAAGCAAGCTTAGCATGCTAGTTGTTAGCTTAACTGTGATTGCAAACTCTCTGGCTCTGGCCTGTGAAAGTTGTTAAAAGCGCTTATAAACTTAGTGAATAAGGATGCTCCTGCTGTGCATACGCTTATTAAAAATTCATACAAATATTGTTCAAAAATTAGGAATTTGCAGAATATAATCATTTGCACTGTGGTCTAGGCAGGTTCTATGTGACAAATCTTTCTTATGCATAACTTATTTAAGGATTTAATCTATGATATTATTTTTGTACTTCATTCGTAACAAGAATTTCAGTGTTTTGGACTTGAGTTGTGATGACAGAAACAGACAGAGCGGACTTATGCGGCAGATAAAAGTGATGGACAGTACGTTAAGTGGGTATTTCACTCGGTGGCAGGGAAGATTACTGCAGCTAAAGGCCTGAGTGGCACATGTCAAAACTGTGTGTGCGTATATAGGCCCCATTACATGTCAGATCAGTCAGTCAGGCTGGGGGCAAGGACAGTGTCATTCTAATGGGGGATATACATTTAACATGGGGTCCAGAGCAGCAGCTGTGTTTGAATAGAGGAGAGGCTGGGGCCAGAGGGCAAATATGGGGCAGAGGATTACGACAAACTGACGTGAATGGGGTTAGCTTAGTTATCATAATCAAAACAGACAAATTGAAATCTGGATTAGGTCATACATTGGACTAGGAGAAATGACTATGATAAATAGGCAGATTCCTGTTTGTAGACAACATTTTGAAGACTATTCCATTCAGAAGATATAATATTTGCCTGGATGCCCTGGATTGATATGTCACAGGGAGAAATCCTGCGTCCTCCTTTTTACGTCCACACATCATCGCCAGACTCGTTCTGAGCATTTCTGCCATTGCAACAGCATGCACATAATGTCGGTCTTGTTGTCTTATTTATTTATTTATTTATTTTTTCCACGCCAACAGCAAATCCAAGTAGGGAAATTGCAGCTGATCGCAGTGTTTTTCGATACTTAAGCATTATTTTAAGTTCTAAAACATGAAATGCCAAAGCAAAACTACCACGAGCATGTTTGAAGGCCATTAAAAATATAAATAACGTGTGTCCTTTAATGAGTAGTAAAAGGAGTAGTAACAGTACAGTAGGGTAGTTACATGGCTTGTTTGCTCATAGGGTGTACATGCTGAGAGAGGCTAACCACTCTGCCACTATGCACCGCACACCAGTCATAATTTGCGTATGTCTAGCCATTGTGTGCCTTTACCATGTCCCCACTGCAGCAGATACGAGTTCTTCAGTTCAGATAAGGCTGTGAGGTATGCCGTGTTTGTGATTGCGGTGAAGTGGAGGGTTAGATTCCCCGTGACCCAGACACAACAGAAACAGCCCACCCCTTCGGCCCCCTGGCTCAGATCTGATCAGACTCCCGCAGGTGAGAGGAGCATTCTGGGAGGTACAATCGTGTACGGGCTGGGCTACGTGTTACTCTGCACACAAGAGAGTCAGACAGGTAGGGGCAGAAGGATTTAGGGTGATATTGGTGGTTAGAAGTCAGGCATACTGCTGTAATGACCTTGGGCAAGATACTTTTAGCCATTTTTCCACTGGGAATGTGAATGTTTCAGCGCTGATTACTTTTTATTTTGTTTTCATCAGCAATTATGTGACAATAATAAAAAAAAATGACAGCATATTTAATGAATTAATTAATCATTGGATGTGAGTCACCCAAAGTGCTTTACAGTGGATTATTCATTCATTCCACACTCAGTGGTGCTAAGATACTATTGTAATCACAGCTGCCCTGGGGCAGTCTGACGGAAGTGAGGCTGTCAATGTGCGCCATCAGCCCCTCTGACCATCACTAACATTCATACACACACCGCACTGATACTAGACAATGTGGGTAAAGTGCCTTGCTGGCGCCCCACTGTGGCACCTGATATAAGTCGATAATATTAAATAGTGTATAATGCTATACAGGTCCAATAACACTCATTGTATTCCAGTACATTGACTCATTTTAAAACAGTTCATGTGAAGGTCCTATGCATTATTCACATGCACTCACTTATTACTGCATGTCCCGGAGTGTGGCATTAGACTCCATGCTCCCCTCCATACGGGGAGCAGGAGGCGTCACCAGGACAAGTTACAGGTAAGGTCTGTGGAGAGGTGACTGTGTGTTTTCAATATATTTTTGAACAACACTTGAAACTGAACAAATGCAAAGTACATAAGCACTTAAAGGTGCACTGTGCAACTTTTCCGGTGGAGAGCATAAAACTAATATATCTTGCAGACTAACCACACCCAAGTATATTGGTCTGGGAGTGTCACCCGCTTGTCTCCATAGTTAAGTTAAATACCATACTGCAGAACATTCAATGGAAAGCAATATCATCTCCATGGAAACAAGCAGGTGGAGGACTTTCTACCAGAACATTTGCATAGTCGACCTTTAAAATACACAGACTGGGTTACCACAAGATGACGCATTAGTTTCAGCCTGATTTAGCACCTTTAATGACATGCAACAGTGGAGAATTATAGATGGACATTTTCATCTTTAACCCTGATTTAGCCTTTTATCTACAAGACATTAATTATTAAAACCTATGATTGATGCATCTCAAACTGAACATTTAGAATCTGCGTTTGCGTTCCCACTCTTTTCATTCTCTCTTCACTCTCCTCTGGTGTCCTTCACTGCCTCCTGCTCCCTCTCCTACACTCTCTCCTCACTGCGGCGTTTTGTTTTTTAACGCATGACTTATTGACTTAAGCAGGGCCAATTAATCAGGCTGTAATGGGGCAGCGGGGAGGCCTGGGGAAGCAATGCATCATGGTCCAGAGATGAGCTGTGTCAGGCGCTCATACCGGGCTCCTCCATCACTCCCACATTAACGCCAAGCCCAGAACCCAGTCACAAGAAAAGAGGATTCGCTCAGCTAGCCAAGGTAAAAGGTAAAGGTGAATTGTGTGTTTAATTTCAGCTTTGAGTATGTTCTGAAGAGGGAAGTTAGCAAAACAACTAACACAAATATAATATACATATACTTTCACATTCACTTATCGTAACAGCACCGTTACTAGATTTTTGAGGGCCCTTCATTTGCCTACACTTAAAGGTCCTATATTATACAAAATGTACCTGTGTGAGCTTTAAGCCATGTTATAATACTGTTACCTACTAAACATATACTTAGAGTTGTGTTTTGTTTCATTCACACATGTTTGAGTAACCCTTTATCATTGTCTTTCTACATCTCCAAAGCTCAAAATGCTCTGTTCCACCTTGTGATGTCACGAAGGTGTAGTTTTCAAGCTAACAGCTACCTTTTATCTTTTGTTCAGTAGAGACTGGCAATCCCAGAGCTAAAATTATCCAAATGATTCTAGTGAAGGTGTATGGAGTTTAAAAACACAGTGGAGCACTTCCTGTATTACCACATGACATCACAAACAGAGTCAGCCTAAATATGCAGGGTTTGTGTGTTAAACCATGACATCAAAACAGAGTCAGCCTAAATATGCAGGGTTTGTGTGTTAAACATGTGTGAATGAAACAAAAAAACAACTCCAGGTCTGTTTGTGATGAGGAAACAACATTAGAACAGATCAGAAATCAGTGTAATATGGGCCCTTTAAATATATTCAATCCCCCTGTTTATTCAAGCTGTGCAGACCACAAAGGCTAGATTTCTATGAACAAACAAAACAATTTACATTCACTTTAAAATTCACTTAAAGGACCTGTAATCAAATTTCTTCATGTAACGAAATAAAACTTGTTTTGCCCCAGTACAGATTGTAAGAGCTGTCTGCATCTACTTAAAAAAGCGTTTTTATCAGCCACGAACCAGCAAGTAAGGCTGGTGCACTGTTACTAAACTAGTCGTTGTTAGCCGTGGCGTGATGGCAACGCTCTAGCCTCTGAAAGTTGTGAAAGACGCTTATAAACTCCTAGCGAAGAGCAGAATACATTTGAACCACTGCAAAAAAATGTTCACATTTTTATGTCATTAAAAATCTGGCGGGCTACTGCATGGCGCCTTTAACACAAGAATATATACGAACAATAAGTGGAAGCCTATTTCACTGCACTGTCAGTATAGTTGAAATCTTGCCTGAATATTTGGTTTGAAAGTCATAAATTAACTAACTTTAACTATTTTAACTTTGTCTCCGCAGTAAAACAACTTGCTGTATAACCTGAACTTCTAAAACTCCTCTTCTTAACAATATGCATTTTTGCTTGTAGCTTGAGTCGACCCGATCTGACATGCTAACCGTGGATGATCGCTCCATGATGTTAGCTCGCTGTTGGCTCTCAGGGCAGAGAAAGGCCAGGCCCTTCCGGAAAGCGCCCCCTGTAGGGCAGCAGTGAAGAGTGTGCTTAAACGGTCACAATATGAGCCCTGGGTGATCTGTTTGTGCACTTGCCGTTGTCCGAAGACATCAAATAAAAGCAGATGGGCGCGAAAGTTCAAGACAGTTCACAGTAGGTCCAGTTGTTGGATATATCAGGGGAAAACAGGATTAATGTCAAAAATGTCAAGGTTACCCAGTTGTCACGTAACCTGAAGTGAATTTACTTAAAGAGGGGGCACTTCTATGGGGTATTAACTGCTAACACATAACATATTAAGATCACCATGTTACCTTTTATTGGTTTGAAAATGCTATATTTGCAGAAAACAACATATTAAAAAATCTGCCGCTGTTTTTCTGCCGCTCGCTGCTTCTGCTGGTTACGCGGGGTTGTGGGCTGAGCCTTAGACAAAACGTGTGGTCTCTTATGCCTAAGTGAACGGAGGATTCAAATACTACAGTGAGAGACCGCAAGATTACTCAAACATGCACGAATGATTCAGAAAACCACTTGAGGCATGTTTTTGATGAGGGAACAAGGTTATAACATGGTGGGAAGCTCCAGAAATTTGATTTAGCATAATACCCCTGCCATGTACCTGCTTGTGTCCACAAAAATGTTATTGCTTTTTCCTGAAATGTCCTGCAGTATGACATTGACATTATCTATCTCCACGGAGACAAGCAGATAACTCCACCAGGCCTATGTGGTCAGTGGTCAGGTCTACGGAGAGGCAACCCCGCTCACAGTGAGAATGCATGTTTTTCAAGATATATTTGAGCAGTAAAACTTCTGTAAATGAATTGAACTGCAGTATAGATGTGTTTAATACTGTGGAACATTCCAGACAAAGCAATCACAGATATCGAGGCTTGGTCAGGACTACCTTAGCTGGAAGATTAGCCTGTTCATGCTGTACATGTTTTGTGTCTTGCCCAAGGAAACAACAATACCATGCACTGGCAGAAGCTGGGATCAAACCACAAATTTCACCCTGAGAAAAAAATCTTAATGATATGTTTTAAGTCCATGTAAGATATAATAGCCTACTGTATCATTACGTTGTACAGTCCCATAGCTCATCCTCCAACTGTTCCTTTCTCAACGTTAGACAGCAGATTAGCCTTTTAGATTTTGATCAAACAACGCTGGCTGGTGTAATGTCAACAGCCTGCACAGACTGATGCAGCTGCTGTGAGGGATTGGCCCCGGTGATGTGGACCCTCTTATCTGGGCCGTGCTGTGTGGAGCGGCAGACATGTTTGACAGCGCCCATGTAAGTAGCAGTGTTATGACATGTGTGAGCGAGCGTGAAAAAAGCCAAACACTGCAGCCCTGAGCAGGCCCAGATAAGAAAAGCCAACACAATGGAGCACGCGGATCGGATTCATTCATGGTCAGAGGCGTACGAGGACTAGGTTATGTAGGGAGAATGTTGGGCATGGCTTTATAGATTTTTTTGTTATAGTGTGAAAATATATTAAGATAATGGAAATTTGTCCTCTGTGTTTGACCTGTCCTTCAATGCTACCAGGTTAACTCATACGGTAGCGCCCGGAGACCCAATTTCAGACATTGTGCTATAGGCTTAGTCAGGACTACCAAGATGGAGGATTAGCCTATATTAAAGAACACATATTATGCAAAATTAACTTTTTTGATCTTTAAACCATTATAATGTTGTCCCCTTGTCAAAAACATACCTTGAATTGTATTTTGTTTCATTTACGCTTGTTTCATGAAGCCACTATTCCAAAAGTCGTCTTCTCTGAGCAATAAAAAATGGTCCTTCGCATATTGGCCGTTTAGTTGCGTCACAGATAAAACTCTGGAATTTCCTGTGTGGTTTTTAAGCCCATAAACCATCTTCGGACTTGTTTTTCTGTCAAATTGTGTTCACAACGAAAGCATGACGCTATTAGCATAGCATTCTAGGGGATAAGGAGTAGGGTTATTAGAAGTATTGAAAATCAGTTACTAATCGATACTTAAACTAGTATCAAAACTAGATATTCATTTGAGCAGGTATCAATACTAAAAAAGTCACATTCACAGGATAGAAATTAACCTTCTCTGAGTAGCTTTAGAATTTAAGCTGTATGAAAAGTATAAAACCATATCAACTAGTATATGCCCATGGACCACTATGGATCCTACCTGGACGACTGAGGGATTACACAGATATAAGGTCACATGGTAATTTAAAATTTAAAAGTACTACGATTGAATGTTGAAAATTACATTCTTTCGTCTAAAGATCATTGTGGTATCGGAATCAGTATTGAGTATTGAGTATATTCCTTAGTATCGTGTTTGATTGTTTATTTTTTAAATGTCAATTCCCATTTCTGACAGCAGAGGGAGCTCCAGCACCTAAATGCCTAATTGGAACTGGAAATGTAGTTTATAAAGTACATATTTTTAGGAAGAAAATGTGAAATGCTTATCCCAAGGTTTAAAATGAAATTAAAGCCACAGGAATGTGTAAAATATTTTCAGTGAATTATATACAATAAGATGTTTTATCTGAGATCTTTAATAGTCTCTTCCGTATATGGAATAATATTAAAACATGAGTAAACAAAATCACTTTTTCATGCAGTCAAAAGATAGAATATTTTGTTATGAATTCTTAATCACTATGACAACGATCCTAATTTTTTATCATTCTAAAACCAATGCATTTTGGGGAGTTTTCATCACCCAAAAGATAGGATATGTAGTTTTAAATTGTTAATCGCTATGGCAATGGTCCTAAATATTCAGCGTTCTGAAACCCATGGATAAATCTTTTTTGTTCTTAACAAAAAAGCTTCAAAGTTTTGCACCATGACAACACTACATTTTACAATAAAACAGCAGAAAAACCCTTTAGTCCGAAGACATACGATTTCCCATTTCTCCACAAACATATCACCACCATCTTTCTAATCTGACTGCCACACTCCGGGCGCAGACATTTGGGCACCATCCTCGTCAGCTCTCCGATAGGCCCAATATCACACATGGAGCTGTCACCATCCTCTACACAGGGCCGGGGGAGGAAACCGCTGTCCCCGCTTCAGTCATAAATAATAATGGGATTGGCTACATGACATGTTGAATGATGGGGCCTCTCTCAGAACTCATTTACATGGCTTTGTGTAGCAATCATCGGGCCCCTAATGTAGCGCTAAGCAAATGAGGCCTTTCTGGATATTGTGCAATTTATCGCGAGTCAACTGGCACCAGACGGCCTCCCCATAAATCACCACGCAACACCGACCCCCCGCGCCCCTCCGTGATGACAGCTAAATCAACATGGAGTAATTGGGTAGAGGGGAGAGAGAGAGAGGGGGAGTTTGGGATTGGGGTAAGGGGGTTGGAAAGGCCGGACGAAATGCTAACCTCGCGTTGACTCGGTAGATGTATTGTGCAGATGTTTTGGTGAGAGAACTCCGGGGAGATGGCTAGAAAAGCGAAAAAGGGCCAGGAGCAAGTGGGAAGTGCCCGGAGTGGCCACTAGAGGGGGCACATACAAAATGTTTAGTTAAAAGTAATGCAAGAAATTATGATGATGGATTAAGTGTTTTAGCTATGGTTGGGGGTGTGATTCCCAAATGGAGAGCCAGAAAGTCATTGCTATAAATACACGTCGGTCATATGCCCTGGTGAGTATAATTATTTAATTATTTATTGACCTTTATTTAACCAGAATAGTCCAGCTGAGATTAGGAATCTTTTTTTCGAGGGAGTCCTGGCCCCAGAGGGGAGCCTATTGTACATGTTTTAGTGGCAGGGGGAACATGGAAACTCCACACAGAAAGGCCCTCTGCTGCCCTGGAGTCAAACCTTCCTGCTGTGAGACAAGAGCACTAACCGCTGCACCACCGTAAGGCCCACCGTACTGTAGACAGAGTTGAGATAGGAATGGCATCTGGCATAAAAAACTGCTACAACTGCTGTGTTTGAGATACAAAGCAATTTTGTTTGTTTTTAAAGGAGCAATATTCATATTATACAGTTTATTTTTCACCACTAGATGGAGTTATGAGCTATAATTGTACCACAGCCACAGTCATCCTCTGTCTCTACATGGTGGTACAACAGTCCTCTTATATCAGGGAGGTTGGGGGTTTGATCTTTGTTCATCCTCCCTCTTCCCTCGCTCGTATCTCGGCGACAGCACAAAGACAGCATGATGTAAGTTTTCATGTGTGTCTGCTGTATTCGCCCCACGCCAAGATTTCAGCATCTTTAGTCTGCAGAGGGTTACTGTTGATAATGAGAAGCTTCTTTTGCCTTTGCTGGACGAGCGAATGAGCCGCAAATGCGCTTGCGTCTTCGTGTATATTAATGAGTTATGTGATATTTTGCATACATTTGGGTAAACATCATGCATATATTAGTAAGGTTAATCGCCAGCTAATTATCTGCACAGTTTTTGATGTCATGTCATGTTTATGTTCAATAAATGGATCCTAGAGTGAAACTTTAACGTTTTCATGGCAGTGCATAATTACATTATACTAGGGAGCGAGAAAGAGAGAGGCTTGTAATAGTCCTATATAATGAGTAAATCAAAGTGTTATGTTGAAGTAGTAGTAGTAGTAGTAGTTGTAGTACAGTTGCACAAGACTTTATAACATTACAGAATCCATAAATATAAACATACTTTAGCCAACTGGAAAATATGAATGTTCTAGAAAACGGTAAAAATGTCCACAATATTCAACATTTTCTGGTTGATAATCTGGACTTGATTCGAGTCCATTTGTTGTTCTGTTAGCCTTTGTTCTCAGCCTCTATACGTGCCTTTGTACTTCACTGTCTGATGTGGGTAATGCACATACATTCAGTACAGATGATGACAGCTGTGCGTCATGTGTGGAATGTGAAGAATCACTTGAGCCCGAGTGGCACAGAGGTGGCGAGGACCCCCAGAGGTTAGATCCGTTTCTGCTTGTTCTGACCAGCAGTGCACGCTGTCATTGTGCTCTTGGGCCAGATGCTTCACTTGTATAGGGTAACCTTTATTGTTCTGGAAAATTTCGGAAATGTTTGGCGGTTGAAGCTGCAAAACAAAGACTACACAATAAAAAGTCACCTAAAACGAAGGCGATATGGCAAACAAATTTAACATAGCAACTGTCTAAACATAGTACATATCTAATTTAACACCAGATAAACCTACTGCCTTTGTGTTTCTGTTTAATTTAGCATTACAACAAGCTATTACATTTGAGTGTGATCAGCTGCTGAATGAATAAGTCAGATGCCCATACGTCAGACAGACAGAGAGTGAGAGAGAGCGGGAGGATCTGTCAGTGCAGTGAGTGTGAGCGAACAAACCCTTGCTGTCCATCAGTGTCTGCTCCTGTGACACAGAGTGAGATTAATGACACAGGGTCACACACTCCCAGCCCCCTCCCACCGAGCTCTCACTGACCCAGCACAAAGAAGTAAATATGTAAGCCCCAATCTGAATGCACCGCCAAGAGAAACAAGCCATGTGCGCTGTCTTTTAGCTTTAGAGAGAGTGACACGTCGTTTATCATCTGGGGAGCAAGTTAATTATTAAAAACAGTCTTTACGGGGTTGTCTAATTGTTGTTAGTCTAATGATGTAAAACACTACAGGTTTAGCACAAGTTGGGAGAGTGCACAATTCTTGAAGTATGTAGGCTATTTTTAATTTGACATTGTGTGCTGGAAGATTTTTTAAACATTTATACATTTTGGTTTTAAAAGGAATTTTCCAAGAAATTTGACAAAAAATCTTTGAGTAGAATTAGTTATGGGAAGCAGAATGAATTAAACAGAATAGGCTCTGTGCACAGTAGCACGCTAGCTAGCTCACTGTGTGTCAAAGCTAACAGTCACTTTTATTAAAACCGGAGAACATAAAATAAACAACCTATTAAAATTCAAATTAATTAAAATAAAGACTAAGCGTTGTTTTAATATTTATTATACCTCAAAATTAGCATTAGCGTTAGCATTGAGGCACAAACATCTCTCTTTCTAAACGTAGACGTGTTCTCCGGTGAAGTATCCATTTTATTTGTGTAGTGTTTAACATGTTAGCGACATCCATCTGCAGTTCCCTGTCCACTGCCTGATCTTTAGGATAAACGTGTATTCATTTTAGCGTGACTCTGCAAAACCTCATAGAGATCCAACTGGACAGGAAGTAATAATGCTAACAGTGAGGTTGCCAGGAACCGGGGAGTCAATTTGCTACAGTTTATCTAATATTCTACAGGCACAACATTTTTAAGACAAAAAGAATATGATGAGTGCTTCATGGGTACATGTTTAGTTCATATTTGTAGACAGGTGCTGTTTGGAGAGGGAGTTCTTTTTAACTAGAAAATAGTTCAGTAGTTTTCTGTAGGATAAAATCTCAAAATGTGTAGAAAATCGATCAACAAAAAAACCAAGGCGCTCCGTCTGTTTAGAAAAGTTAAAAAGCCTTTATTGCATTTTGGCTATTAAGGATAAAAACATATGCACCATGTTTCGGTCAACGCTGCCTTCAAAAGGGCGCAAGGACAGACCCTTTTTTGTCCATTTCTATAAAATTCCTTTATAATAGCTTTAAAATTTGCAAACTAAACTTGCTAACCACTGTGTTTTATATGTTTATGTCAGTAAAGCACAAAAAATGTCTCACCTTAGAAAAAAAAACAAAACAAAAAAAAAACTGAGGGGCACGTCACTGTTAAACTCTAACTTAAAAATTTCCACAATGTAATAATGTAGATTTCTTTACGCTTTTTCTGTCACTTAAACTTCAATTGACTTTTCCATCCGAGCTTCAGTCCACACACCATCACTCGGAACAAAAAGCGCTGAAAGTGTGGGCTATAAGCGACTTCGCCTCTGCTCACCAATCTCAGTGGCATTAGCATAATTATCAGGCTCTGTTTCACCACTCATCAGCGCTAATGGACTTGTTTCATAAATTAAAACATCTCATTCCCACTGCCGCTCCATCACGCGCGCCAGATGGTTGTCGTCTCTCTGCTGCTCGTCACTCACGGCCCTGACACCGGCCCATAAAGGGTTAGTTAAAATGACGGGCACAGCGGTCCGAAAGGCAGAGAATGAGGTATTGGACATGGCGCCCCTCCAGCACTTTTAGATGAGATGAAGTTTGAGTGATAGACTTGTGGATTAGTGAGTTAGCTAGGACTAAAGTGACAATTTGGATAATTTGTAGTTATGGAGTGGGATGTTAAGACGTAAGTGAAAGTAATGAGAATGGAACGTTTTAAAAGTAGGGGTGGGTCCAAAGCTCTGAATCCACAGTAGCCTATCCAAAAATGCTGCGCTGTAGTAAAAGAGTAATTTTGTATTGTCTGAATGTACAGTGTGATGATACAGTGCGCTCAAAAATTCCCACAATGCATCATGAAGCAGTGGAAAAGCTTTGGACGATCAATGGTCAGCTAACTACATAGTAGCTTTTCATTATAACAGTGTAAATACATTCGAGAAATATAGATGCAGGCATTTTTTGTAACTGCTTTAGCTTACACAGGTAATGTGACTCTAAACTGGTCAGAGAACACTTCTGAAGCAGATTTGAAAACAACAACTAGTCTTTCTGGGGCACTGTATGAGGAAGAAGAGGATGGAATCGCTCTTCTTCACTGGAAAGAGAAATGGGTAGCGTGACAGAGGACGCCAAATATTAACTTTCCTCAGGAGTGTCGCAGCCATAGCCCACATATATAAATGGACATAGCTAACGTGCTAGCCGCCGCGGTCCAAATAAGAAGAGCATGGGCACTCTTCCGGCTCCATCGACTCTGGCTCCAATTCAATTTCCTCAACAGTAGATGTAGTTCTAGAAATTGCAGAGCATTATCTTGATTATTTTAGTTAAATTGGTGTTGGACTGACGTAGCCTGTCTGCTCCCGTCTCAGAGGCTAACTCGGTGAGGTAAGTTTGTTTGGGAGTAGGCCTCCACCAGTGTAACACAAATACCACAGATATTTCACTATGTGCCTGTAACTCAAGATATGAACATCAATAAGAGAAAAATCAGCTGCCTTCTTTCCCCAAGGTCGCTCTCGCTAGCGTTAGCAACAGGTTTGATTGACAGCGTTGCTAAGTGCCCACCCCGTGCCAAACCAGCAGTGTGGATGGAAAGGGGTGTTACCTTCAACAGCCTCGCTCCTGATTGGCTCTTTGGTTGCTATGATACTGCTCTAGCCTCGATGAGCTTCATTTGAATGGAGCCAAACACTATGGGTGACGTCAGACTCTCTTAGTTCACTTCTTTAAACAGTCTATGGTCGCAGCTTGGACAACATTCAATTGTTGAGACTGACAAAGAAGAGAGACTACGTCACTTGATATGGCAGAAGACGACGGCAGGCAAGATCGAATGTCAAATAGTGCATATCACTGGCAGCTGTGCGTGCTATCTGTAGAGATGCCCGAGTGTACGGCAAACAAAATCAATCCACACAGATTACAGAAGTAGAAGTAATGAATTATGAATGGCTAGAACAGTGGTGGGAATGATCTCAACATTATCCATTACTTGCATAGACCGCCTCTATCATTCCACTCCCCCGTGTCTTCCATGTTCCTTTTCATGCTACAAGTTCTGCCTCCCATTATACTGCCCTAAACACACACACAAAATGCCTTTGGGTTCAGTTTGTCCATGAAGCTTGAACCTTGAAGCTGACGTTTGTACTTACATTGACCTTTCAACATGACATCTATATATAACACAGTACACTTTATTACATGGGAACACTTCACAGCTTTACACAGGCAGAGATCCATGGCGTACTTGCACACTTGTGGCATTAGTGCTCCGTGTGGTTGGAGTTATTTTAATATTAGCTTGCGCCGGGGTTAGCGGGACATTAGCCACGACTATTTTCTTTTCTTAGACACAGATGAGATTTGAAGGCTGTGGTCTGGGGCCCCGGGTTCAGTCCAGGTTGAGTGCGCAGTGACTTACGATGGTGACATTTGGAGTTTGTGTCCGGGTTACTGCTCATTTCCTCCCTGTCTGTCACGGACTTTCCCTGCTCCTCACAGTGCTCAGGCTGACACACTAAAATGATGCTATGGCTATATTTGAACACAGGCACATGGTAGTTTTTGTCCAATTATGTACTTTTTAATGTTGATCTTTGAAGTACTGAGTAAAGTAGTACATTGAATCTGATGCTCAAAAAAGATACATATAACAAAATTGGCATAATCAGTATGTTACACACATAGACTGTATATACAAATGGACATAGCTAACCTACTAGCCACCGCGTTCCAAGTAGGAATTGAGCATGGGCGCACTCCAGCTCCATTAACTCTGGGTCCAATTAACTTTCTATTGAAAAACTGTAGCCCCTCTCTCTGTAACTGCTGCTGTCAGGTTCGTCATTTTTGTCTTAAAATGTTTGTATTAACCCGCTCTACATGATCCTGGTGTTTTTATTTCGCTATTGTGTCAGTAAATCAAGATATTAACATTAATAACAGACAAATCAAGAGCCTTCTTTCCCCTAGGTCGCTAGTGTTAGAAACAGGTTTGATTGAAAGCGTTATGCTGCTAAACCAGCTGTGCGGGCGGGAAGGGGCCTTCAACAGCCTCGCTCCGGGTTGGCTTTTTGGTTGCTATGATACTTGCGGTCGGAATTACAAATATGAAACTCAAGCTCCAAATCTCCTCTGTAAGCACTAGCCTCGATGAGTTTCATTTGACTGGAGCCGAACGCCGTGGGTGACGTCACACTCCCTTAGTGCACTTCTTTTAACAGTCTATGCTTGTACATGATGATCTGTCACAAATTGTTTAACCAGTTTTCCTTTTTAAAGCACAACTTTATCCAAGGAAATACAGTTAGTCTATTTACATGCTGTCAGTAATAGGATATTGCTAGCAGCTGGATAGGCTATTTCAGCAATTTTGCCCATGCTCTGTTCAAAAGCTCCTCTGCTCGCCCTTAACATAGAGTTAAAGGATTTGTACCCACATTTTTTTCCATGTATTTGAGCAAAATGTGTCATGCCCCAGTACAGATATATTTTATACACAGCTCTGTGTATCTAATTAGAAAGCATTTAATTGTTCAATAATCAGGAAGTGTGTGTTAGTATGCTACTTGTTAGCTTTACCGCCAGAGCAAAACTCCGCACTGGTCTCTGAGA
>KN481310.1:5262-32423 GCA_000787095.1 Periophthalmodon schlosseri
TGGCGGCGGTGGGTTTCCTGGCGCCGTGTACAGACGTGACATTGGGCACAGGGCCATCGCCTACCTGAACCAGCACAGGTCAAAACCTCAGAACACTTGCATAAACTGAGTTTAGTTGTTTATGTTTTGATTTCCTTGTCTTTTTTCTAATAAAAACATAACATTTGATCATATTACATCATATTGTTGTTAATTCACGCAAAGTACAAATTTACCAATGTTTTTTTTTTTTTTTTTTAAGGCTGGCAGCGCAAATACAATGAAGTTAGTAATGCAGTGCTCTCAAATGTAAAATAAAATGGTATATTAAAGGTGTACTGTGTAACTTTTCTGGCGGAGGATGCGCCACATGCTTGTCTCCATAGAGATGTTATTGCTTTTTCCTGGAATGTTCCACAGTATGGCATTAAACCTGCATTAATTCGATTATATACGCCTTCAGTAGCGTTCATTCTTACCGTTAGCGCTGACCATAGACTGTATTTATAAATGGACATAGCTAACGTGCTAGCCGCCGCGTTCCAAATAGGAAGTGAACATGGGCGCGCTCCCGGCTGCGTCGACTCTGGCTCCAGTTCACTTTCTATTGAAAAACTAAGAGCAGCAGTTACCCTCTACATGATCTTGGTGTTTTTATTTCACTATTGTGTCTGTAAATCAAGATATGAACATTAATAACAGACAAATCAGGCGCCTTCTTTCCCCGAGGTCGTTCCCGCTAGCGTTGGCAACAGGTTTGATTGACCGCGTTGCTAAGCGCCCGCTCCCTGCTAAACTAATGGTGCGGGCGGGAAGGGGGCGTCACCGCAACAGCCTCGCTCCGGATTGGCTCTTCGGTCGCTATGATACTCGCGGTGGGAATGCCAAACGTGGAACTTGACTCCAAATTGGCCCCTATAACCGCTCTGGCCTCGACGAGCTTCATGACGTCACACTCACACACTCGTATGTCAGTGACAGCGAGCTGGCGGCACAGGAAAAGTTGCGTAGCGCGACTTTAACTTGTATATTTTTCTTCCAGAGGCCTGACCTATAAGGACAGTGGAGTGGACATAGCGGCCGGGAACAAACTGGTGGATTTGATCAAGCCGATGGCAAAAGCAACCGCCCGCTCTGGTAGTCAAACGTCTGATACTTCTGTTGTTGATATACGAGCTTAGGTCCGGGTTGCGAGTTGTAATCTGTCATAGAGCAGAGACGTAAATGTTTTTTTTTTTTTTTATTGGACAGGGTGTAACGCGGAGCTGGGAGGTTTCGCTGGGCTGTTTGACTTGAAGGCGGCAGGGTTTGTTGATCCCATCCTGGTGTCTGGCACTGATGGAGTGGGAACCAAACTCAAGGTACAGTAGTTTTGATTTTTCTTGTATTTATTTTTCATGTTTGTGATAAGATCATACTGCGAATAGCACTGGTAATAGTATAGCACTGACCACACACGTGAGCAACTTTTAAACTACTTCTACTTCAATACATTTGATTTCACTTATAGCGATCGTCTTTATAAAATGTTCCACAGCATGGCATTAAACTTACCTATTACTATTGAGATGAGCAGTGATGCCATCAGGCCAAGGTTCAGGTCAGATCTGCAGTAAGAATGCATATTTAAACATTTTATATTCGAGCAATAAAAACATAAATTCAAAAAAAAAAAATATTTTTCTTTAGTCTTTATTTGTCAGGGATCATGTACAAATTAATTAATCTTACAAAAGAAAAGATGATTTGTACCAGATTTAGCGTCTTCTACTTTCCATCTTCAGTCCCTGGGCAGGTGAACACACATTAAAATACACATTTCATTACAATTACATTATAAGACCATCAGTTCATCATTAACATTAGCAGTTAAATACAATAAAATGTCCCCATGTCCAATACGTGATGTTTCCTTCAGTCCAAACCAATATAAAAAATCATTATGTGCAGGTTTTTACAGTGAAACAGAACAGTACAAACTAACTAGAGTGATGTCGACACATTTGATTATCTAAAATGTACTTTTTCAATGACTAAATGGACAAATGCCATAATGTGGAACATTTCAGGCAAAGCAATGCTGTCTCTCTCTCGTCTTGGAGACAAAAGGTGGCACAGTCCATTAGAACAGTGCACCTTAATATATTTTATAATTATTATGTTTTATTTATTAAACCATTTTTATTTTTAAGCTTTTCTTTCGGGATTGTCTCATCCAAGTTCTCCTTGCAGCGATACAAAACATGGCACTTGGCATTAATTAGTGGCTGCAGGAAAACGACACTAGCTTCTGTTTAGTTTTGTGTTGAAAATCTCCAGAATGATTTGACGATTCCCTCCCATGTGTCAGATCGCTCAGGCCTGTAACCAGCACGAGGGTCTGGGGCAGGACCTGGTGGCCATGTGTGTGAATGACGTCCTGGCTCAGGGGGCGGAGCCTCTGTTTTTCTTGGATTACTTCTCCTGTGGAAGTTTGGACGTGGACGTAGCCGCTAAAGTGGTCGGCGGCATCGCTAAAGCTTGTGAAATGGCTGGATGTGCTCTGCTCGGTAATGAGTCATTTTTGTGTAGAATTTAGTGTAATATTTATATTGTAGTTTTGTAAAATAGTTTGACTGTGGCTCTGTATAATGTTTCTAAATTGAAGGCTTGATTATCACAGTTAGTGGAGTTTGAACATTTCATGGACGACTTCTCGCACAGATGATGTTCGCTTAAATTATAAAAACACATTTGAAGAGTTCATTTACAAAAACAGATGAGGGCCATTTGAAAAAGTCATCGGAGGTTTGCAGTTTACTTTCAGTATAGTAATATTTCCAAAAGCCAACGCATTTTACTGCTATTAAAATATAATTCTGTCCCATCTTGATAAAATCCACTGTACATTATTGTCATTGCTAATGTCTCTAGAAGATCGTCACAAAAAAACACTTTTTAGCAATTTTTCAAAACTGAGATCTGTTTTTGCTGTTGAACTCTTCAAATGTACCTACATAACAAGTTATTGCTCAAAAATATCGGGAAAAACCTGCATTATTTCTATGAACGATTCAGCTGGAGATGAACAAGACGGATTCTCAAGAGTTTGTGAACAGAAACAGAAAATCGCGTGAATTCATCTGACGTGCACCTGCTAGTTTCCATGGAAATAGATTAGTTTAATGCCATATTGTTTAATATTTCAGGTAAAGCAATAACCTCTCCATGGAGACGAGCAGGTGGTGGACCCTTCCCCAGAAAAGTTACATACTTGAACTTTAAACCAGCCAGAAATGCCTTGAATCAACTCAAAAATCTGTCTAACGTGTAGGTGGTGAAACGGCTGAAATGCCCGGCGTGTACCCCGTCGGTGAATACGACCTGGCTGGTTTCTGTGTGGGCGCCGTGGAGAGGGGGGCGCTGTTGCCCAGACTTGGGGACATCGCCGACGGTGATCTTCTGATTGGGATAGCCTCATCGGGCGTCCATAGCAACGGCTTCAGCTTGGTGCGTAAAGTCCTGGAGCGCGCGAACCTCACCTACAGCTCACCCGCTCCTTTTGGCAAACCGGGACCGACGGTTGGTACGTATCAGGAGCAGGGATGGGATAATAAACAATAGTATCGTTTATCGTGACATTTTATATAATCGTGATAATCGCCAACAAAGATAATCGCCTTTGTATCACCAGAATGTGCAGAAAAAAAACTACTTATCCAGGAGAGTCAACTGGGGGGGCAAAAGGGTCTGTTGTCCCGGGGTTTAGGAGCTCAGAATTGGACTCTTTTCCTATTAATTTGTATTAGAAGGGGGCCCATGTGAGACTTCTTGCCCCGGGCCCCCAAATTTCAGTTGACGGCCCTGCTCATCCAGAATATTCTCCGCTAGATCGTAGTTGTTTTCATGGATAACGAAGTACAATATTATAACAGTTCTTTAAACATGGAAGATTAATAAGATGATTACTCATATCCATAACATTTTAAACTGTAGGCAACTTTAATAATTATCGTGATATTATCGTTAATCGTAATTATTTTGGCCATGATAACCGTGACACTAAATTTCAATCCGTCCCCTGCCTGATCAGGAGTTATGACCAATCAGAGGTGTACACTTTTAAATGTATGGGCTGCTCTCTTTGGGGTGTTCTGCAAAATTAGAAATATTTGTCTTATTTAGTTAAATAAAATAAAATAAAATGTAGTTTGATTAATGTTCATATTTTAATAATTATTTTTTCAGACCAAGATTTAGTTTATACCTGACAGTTTGAGCTGCTCACTAGCACTTATCCTCAGAGTGGTCACATGATGTTACTGCGATGCGATCAGCTGATTTAAACAGGTTTTGGCGCTGTCTTCCTACCGGTGGAGGCAGGACAACAGCGCCATCTGCAGTCTGACTTCTTCAGGACAGTATCCTAGGTGTGTGAGAGTAAAAAGGCCTGGACACTGCCTTATATCTGTCTGAAGGGAGGAGCTAACTACACTGAAACTAACTGTAACTAACTGAAACTTGGCCTGAAAAAAGAATCTATTAAATTAAATTATCATAGACAAGATAAACCTCATTGTGCTATTACTTTATATATCTTTATCTTAGAGTTTGGTTATTACTGTGTCCCTTTTGGTCTTCAATATTACCGTAGTTTAAGCCAATATATTGTAACACATCGCTCTGCCAAATATTTAATGAGGAGCTTAACTTGATTCACAAGGGAAATTACTGTACTTGGCCAAGTGGTTATGTCCAATTTGGTGTAATACTTGCTACACAAAATCTGACATAAAATTATTAAAGGGCCCGTATTATGCCATTTTCTGATCGATGTTCCACCTTGTGATGTCATGTGGCAATACAGGAAGTGCTCCATTGCGTTTTAAACTCCACACACCTTCACTAGAATCATTTGGATGATTTCAGCCCTGGAATTGCCAATTTCTACTGAACAAAAAGCTGTTAACCTAAACATGACATCACAAGGTGGAACAGAGCATTTTGAGCTTTGGAGATGTAGATGGACTAATGATAAAGTGTTACTCAAACATGTGAATGAAACAAAACACAACTCCAGACATGTTTTTGATGACGTAACAACATTATAACGTGACTTAAAGCTCACACGAGTCCATTTTCGTGTAATATTGGACCTTTTTAATAAATAAACCAAATTATTTCTTTTCAGGTGAAGTTCTTTTGACCCCCACAAAGATCTACAGTCGCCTGCTTCTGCCGATACTGAAAAGCGGAGCTGTGAAAGCCTACGCCCACATCACAGGGGGAGGACTTATGGAGAATATCCCTCGCGTGCTGCCCCCAGAGCTGGCAGTCGATCTCGGTAACTACAAATCTGACAACGCTGGCGAATTCCTCATCTATAAACTGACACTTTCTGTGATTCAGACGCGTCCCATTGGAGCATCCCGCCCGTGTTCTCCTGGCTGCACAGAGAGGGGGGTCTAAGCGAAGAGGAAATGTCCCGCACGTTTAACTGTGGGCTGGGGGCTGTTCTGGTGGTCGCCCCCCTGGACGCTCAGAGAGTTCTACGGCAACTGCAAGCCTACGAAGAGGCCTGGATAGTGGGGTCTCTGGACAAAAAGCAGCTCGGTAGGTTATGAATTTAAAGGGCCAGTATTACTCTATTTTCTAATCTATGTTCTAATGTTGTTTCCTCGTCACAAACAGACCTGGAGTTGTTTTGTTTCATTCACACATTTAACGCACAAACCCTGCATATTTAGGCTGAGTTCTTCTCTCAAACAGAAAACACTTTGTTCCACCTTGTGATGTCACGAGGTAATACAGGAAGTGCTCCACTTTGCTTTTAAACTTTATACTCCTTCACTAGAATCATTTGGATGATTTCAGCTCTGGAATTGCCGATTTCTACTGAACAAAAGGTAAAAGGCCCGATTTTACTGAACAAAAGGTAAAAGGAGCTGTTAATTTGAAAACTACCGCTTCATGACATCACAAGGTGGAACAGAGCATTTTGAGCTTTGGAGATGTAGACAGACAACACACACTCAAACATGTGTGAATAAAACAAAACACAATTCCAGGTATGTTTTCGAGGAGGTAACAACATTCATTTAGTGTAATATAGTTGGTCCTCACTGAGATGTAACTTCTTTGCCTGGAATGTTCCGCAGTAGGGCATTGCATTTATTCAGTTACGGGTGTTTTATCAGTTTAAAAATGCTTTTACAAACATGCGTTCTTAATGTAAGCAGGGTCACCTTTCCACAGAACAGACCTGTCTTGTGATTCAAGATTTTATTGTCATAGAAAACAAAAAAAATATGTTTAGAGCATCAAACACTGCAGAGTTTTGATGTAAAGTGCAATAAAAAAGCTGCACTGTATTGTGCCATCTCCTGCTTGTCTCCATGGAGATGAGTTAAATGCCATACGGTGTAACATTCCAGCCAAAACGATAACATCTCCACGGACACAAGCAAATGACAGACTCCCCCACAAGGAAAGTCGCAGAGGTTAATGGGTAAAAAGACTTCATTATTACTTATTATGCGTTTGTAGGTGCTGAGAACGTGGTTGTTCGTAATCTGAAGCAAAGCCTACTGAAGTCAGAAGGGGGCGCTGCCGCGGATGTCAAACTGGACAAAAACGGCCACGGTGACAACAGCGCGCCTCGCGTAAAGAAAAGAGTGGGAGTCCTCATCTCCGGCACAGGTCTGACGTTCACGTTTACAGAAATGTCAAAGTTCACGTGTGACGCTTCCGTGTGGTTTTAGGCACAAACCTGCAGGCGCTGATAGAACAGGCCCGACGCCCCTCCAGCTCTGCCGAGATCGTGGTGGTGATTTCAAACAGACCCGGAGTGCAAGGCCTCAAGAGGGCAGCACTGGCCGGCATCCAGACACGGGTAAGAGGCACAGAGTCAACTCTCTGAAGTGTTGTCTTTTATTTCAAACGCATTTCAAGATCATACATAAAAATTAGATGTTTGGGAGGAATCTGTTTTGTTTTGTTTGTTTTTTTAGCCAAAACAGTGTACACAGCCCCATTAACTGCTGGGTCAGAAAACCTTCTAATTAACACTAACCAAAGTAGTGAGCGTCTTAAAATCTCAATTGTTTTACCATCAGGCAACTGGGAGTTTGCTGTGTAGTACTTACAGTCCTAGGAAGATGCATCATACCAACTCGTGCTTCGTTCTGTGTTTTTTAATCGCATTTGCTTTATATTAACATGTTGATATAAAATGTGTTGTAATAAAACAGGTAGTGGACCACAAGCTGTACGGGAGCAGGGCGGAGTTTGACGGGACCATTGACCGTGTGTTGGAGGAGTTTGGGGTGGAGCTGGTCTGTCTGGCCGGCTTCATGAGGATCCTCACCGGGAACTTTGTCAAAAAATGGAACGGTAAAAATCGTATTCAAGCAACAGACTATTTAATTAACTATACGACAAAGTAATGTTTTTGTATCTAGATGTTTGTGTAATTCCTCAGTCGTCCAGGTCTGAGCCGTAGCAAAAGAAAAATTCAATTCTGTCAACTGGACAAAAGTTTTAGAGTGACTTGACACATTAAATGACAAATGGTCACAACACACTCAAAGCACTTTACATCATGGAAACAGTCACCCATTCACAGACACCAGTGTACGCAGACACTGGGGGTGAGGGGGGGTTAAGTGTCTTGCCCAAGGGCACAACAGCAGCATTCATCTGTGGGAGCTAGAATCGCACCACCAACCTGTGGGTCAGTAGATCTGACCGCTCAACCAATGACGTTTATGTCGAGAGCGGGATCAGGGGCCTGAACGATTATGCAAAATATGACTCGGGCACAGTTCAGTTATTGTAGTTCAACAGACCGAGCCAACAAACAGAAACTGTAAACAAACAGGTGTTAGTCTCAGTGTCGTTAGCTCCTCCCTTCAGACAGATATAAGGCAGTGTCCAGCACTAATCTGACCAGAACTGAAGAAGCGGCTTGGATGAGCAGTGAAATGTCTTCACTCTAAAACTTTTGTCCAGTTGACAGATTTAATATTTTTCTTTTGCATCTACATTTTCCAGGTAAACTCCTGAACGTCCACCCCTCTCTACTCCCATCGTTCAAGGGAGTGAATGCCCAAAAACAGGCGCTGCAGGCTGGGGTGCGGGTTAGCGGCTGCTCCGTCCACTTCGTAGCGGTGAGTTCTTCCGTCATCTTAGGACGTCGTCACAGTTCCTTCTCCCGTATTCTCCCATTGTCCTCGTGTGTGTCTGTGTCCGTAGGAGGAGGTGGACGCAGGCGCCATCATTGTCCAGGAGGCGGTGCCGGTGCTCAGCGGCGACACGGAGGAGAGTTTGTGCGACAGGATCAGAGAGGCAGAGCATCGCGCGTTCCCGGCGGCGATGGAGCTCGTGGCCAGCGGCGCCGTGCGACTCAGAGAAGACGGACACATCACCTGGAAGACATAAAAACAAAAGAGCGTTACAAGTACTGCCTGTACGTGCTGTAGATCCAAGCGGGGATTTAAATGTTACACTAAATACATTCCATTTTTGTCATGAATTTACAGAGGGCTGCATGAAAATAAAATGTAAAAAATAAAATAAAATTGCCAAGTTGGTGTGTTTGACGACAGTGTTTCATATCAGGTACATTTGTTCCACTTGTAAGAACTAGTGTCATGATACAAAAACTCAATTTCGATACTAAGGAATAGACTCGATACTGATTCTGATATCACAGTGATGATAAAAAAACTCAAATTTTTTGGTATCGATATTCTCAGATGAGTATCTAGTTTTGATACTAGTTTTAATATCGGTTAGTGTCTGATTTTCGATACTTGTGACAACTACAAGTAAGTAAGCATTCAAAACCGATCCCACATTCAAATGCTACCGTCGTAAATAAAATACAAAACAAGAAGGATAAAACGATAAAATGCATTAAATAATCAAATGCTCTTTGTGAGCTTTAAGTCATGTTATAGTGTTGTTACCTCCTCAAAAACAGACCTGGAGTTGTGTTTTGTTTCATTCACACATGTTTGAGTAACACTTTATTAGCTCAAAATGTTCTGTTCCACCTTGTGATGTCACGTAGTGGTGGTTGACAGCTACATTTTACCTTTAGTTCAGCAGAGATTGGCAGTTCCAGAGCTGAAATCATCCAAATGATTCTAGTGAAGGTGTGTGGAGTTTAAAAACACAGTGGAGCACTTCCTGTATCAACACATGACATCACAAGGTGGAACAGAGTGTTTTCCATTGAGAAAAGAACTTGGCCTAAATATGCAGGGTTTGTGTACATGACATCCAAGGTGGAACAGAGTGTTTTCCATTGAGAAAAGAACTTGGCCTAAATATGCAGGGTTTGTGTGTTAAACATGTGTGAAAGAAACAAAACACAACTCCAGGTCTGTTTGTGACGAGGAATTAGCATCACAAAGATTAGAAAATAGCGTAATATGGGCCCTTTAAGAAATGTGTAGTTTTTGGGGGCAATAATGAACAAAAATATTTTAAAAACTAAAATTATCTACTCAAAATAGAAAGCCAAATAATCATAATACTTTACCTTTCATTAGGCTCACGCTCCTTCTCTCCATCTGAACCGCAGCACCGACAGTCGCTCGTTTCCGGCTCTTGTGCTCAAACGGACGTCTCCACTCAGACCACACTCGCCCAGAACGCTCATAATCTCATCTGTAGAGAAAGAAATAGAAAACCTCACCTTAATGAGCGATTTCCTTAATATAAAAAGAACTATGTCCATTGCCACTCACCTGGGTTATTCTCGACGATGGTAATGAGGTAAAACAGCCCATTTTTAGACAGTAGTTTTGAGACGACGGGCAGGAATCTGTCTACAACCTCTCGGCCTCGCTCCCCTCCGGCCCAAGCTGCTTCTATACCCGAACTGCCCACCTGTGGTTCAATAAAAATATAGTTTTTTCATGGCACATACTGGACTCCAACAAGATAACGCTGTGTGGGATTTTAAAACAGTTTAGGCCTGTAAACAAATTTTCAATGGAAGGAGCCTCAATTTCACATTTTGAGATCATGTTTTTATAAAAATGTACTATTCGATTTACTAAGAAACTTTTCTGGTGTCCCCATAGAGATGTTATTGCTTTGTCTAGATAGGACACATTTCAGAATTGAACTTCTCTCTATGGACAAGCAGGTAGCACCACCAGGCCAAGTTACTAATCAGATCTGCGGAGAGGCGAGCCCGTTCACCGTATGATCGCATGTTATTCAAGGTATATTTCTTGCAATAAAAACAACTAACTGAATAAAAGCAAGATGGATAAGTTTAACGCTGTAGTGTGGACCATCGCAGGTAAATATCGTCCCTGTGGAGACAAGCAGGTGGCAGATTCTATAACAGAAAGTTGCACAGTGCAGCTTTAAATTGGTCCAGGTATTCTCTATAATCAATCAGTGAACTTGCCTCCTCTGAAGGCGTGGCCACGTAGGGAGGGTTAAACAGCAACACGTCCACTTGACCGTTCAACCGCGGCAACAGGCCGTCTACCTGAAGAGACAAGTCTTTAGAAGCAAGATTTCGCACTAATTTAAATAACATTTAAATAAAATCTTACCAAATCAGTGATCACAGGCTGTAGGGAGATGTTGTTACATGAGGAGGTTTGGGCTGTGCACGTTCCAGCAGCGGTATTCACGTCCGTGCAACTGCGAAACACAAAGGTAAGAAGAGTGCACAGTGGTTTGAAATGTGCTATGTTCCAGCTGTAGCTTCAAATTAACAACACAGAGTTAATTAACGTACATGTACAAGGCTGCAGGTCCAAGCACAGACGCCAGAAACGCGGACACGACTCCAGACCCGCTGCCAACTTCCAAACACACACTCGGACTAGAATAAACAAACATTTCACCATCATTTTAGCTCTAAATTAATGATACAGTGACGCATTTCTAGTATTTCTGTTACCTCCTTTCCTTCAGCATCTCTGCGTCTTTTTCCAGCGCGTCTATCAGCAAAAACGAGTCTTCCGCGGGCTCGTACACGTCGCTGAACTCACCCCGGCCCGCGTGGGAGTAGATGGGCGTGGGGTAACTCACCGCCATCGAGGTAAGGCGAGTTTATTTTTTGCAGAATTCTGGAAAAAAAATACAAAAAAAAACCCCAAACAAAAATAACGTGGGGAGCTAGTTGGCGCATGCGCACATGGGAGAGACGCGTTTACTTCCTGGTATTGAGTGTATTTTTGTGCAATGTCGCCATCTACCGGACGGGATGTGATTAACTAAATCATCGAAAACGTTCACTCGGTTCACAATAATTTTCTTTTTTTGTAGAAGCGGTGAGTGTAAAGGGAGGCACGCTGTTTTTCATTTGCCGATATTGATTTTTTTCGGTTAATATTAGAAAAAAAATGCCAATAATGATTTTCTTTCTTATTTTTGTGGACTATCTTTTGAAAAAGATTTCGCGCATTCTTCAGGCATATGTTGTTTTAGGCTAAGTCACATGTCTTGAGTAATTACTTGGGCTACTTACTTCACTACATTTGAGAGCTGGGATTTGTACTTTCTACTCAACTCCATTTTTGAACTGGACTGAAAAGTGAAACTTTTTATGATTCTGCAAATAATTAGAAGTAGGAGTGCGCCGTGGAGGTGTAGAGGTTGTGCAAAATTGTCCTTTTGGTGGTGTTCAGTGAAGGGACCAGTCTCAAATATAAAGTTGAAAAAACTGAGGCGCTCAAAAATAATAATAATTAAAAGCCTTTATTACCACATGGCAGATACAGTTACAATCAGCGCGTTTCTGCCCCTCTGCCTCATCAGGGCAAACTCGAGATGACACTCACAGAGCAGAGTTAAATTATTTAAAGTCATAGGTGTAGGTCACATGATCACAGTCCAAATTTAAATGATTTAAAGTCATAGGTGTAGGTCACATGGTCACAGTGGGCCGCACACAGTCACCTGCTTCATGATGGAACATGTAGTTCACGTGTTTACATTCGCGTAAACACTAATTTACAATTATAAATCAGTGCCTATTTTTTGCATAGTATATTTTTCATAAATGTTTTTCCTCTACGTAAATGTGCAAATGTAGAGGGAAAAACATGAACATACAATACGGCACATAGGCAAAGAGCAATAAAACATTAGAACACTGAGATATCCTGCCCAGCTAAAACCAAATGCCAGGGTTTTGCGTTTTCAGTTTTAAACTGCGCTACAGACTGAGAGGATCTGACAGAGGGAGAGGCAGAGAAAGGCAGAAGGGGAGAGAGAGAGAGAGAGGGGGAGAGGGAGAGGGAGAGAGAGGGAGAGGCAGAGGGCGGGGTCGGCGCTTCCACAGAAAAGGCTCGGTCCATGAGGCCGAGGGCCGGGAACCCGTGGGCTTCATTGTGATGCGGTGATAAAGGCTTTTATTCACTGATGATTTTTTGAGTGCCTCAGTTTTGTTTTCAACTTTAGATTATGTATGATTGCTTGAGCCCTGCAGAAAAGGCAAGGCGCATAGTTTGGGCAAACGGAAATACGCAAATAAAAACCGCTAGAAAAAGTATTGGTTTAATTGTTTCTGTTGAGCAAAATTAATTCAGCACACATCTTTATCAAAATCACTACATTTTAAGCTTTATAACTACACATTTTAAGCTCAAAATTTGCGAAATACTTTTACTTTTTACTTAAAAAAAAAAACAAACTTAAATACTTAAAGTATCACGTGAAAAAAATGTACTTCAGTTTGTTTGGGTTTTTTTTGTTTTTGTTTTTTTTTTTTACTCCAGTATCTGTACTTTTACTTAACAAAACTGAAACTGACTACTTCTTCCACCACTGCTTATATGAAATAACCTTAGTGCTCCTCTATCCAAGAAAAACGTGGCACAAAACGCGTCACATTTACGCAGTTAAACAAATGATTTAACCGCGGGTGGGACGAAGCCAATTCAGGTGCTCCGGGTGAAAATTAACCACCTGTCTTAAATTTCCAAAGAAAAAATACTCCTCTCTCCTCCTCCTCTCCGATAAAACGCGTTACGCACCGGTTACGCAGTTCCCACAAAAGACCACAGGGTGTCAGTGTTTCCGCAAATCGGTGTAATCTGACGTGAAAGGGTTTATCGAGCTGTTCCTGAACCTCGGGTAGCTCCATCTCCGACTCAGATCCGGGAATGACGCTTTGCAGAATCTGTGTCCTGTATTTAAAACGCGCTCGCTCCCTCTGCCCCGCGCGCACAGTGCCAGGGGCCTCGGGCGAATGTGTTGGTTGAAGACACGAGCATTTTTCTGCAGGATTTCTCTTCGCGGGCCGCCTGTGTGGACAAAGGAGAGGTCTCTTATCACAGGGTGAGTACCAAAGCTTATTTCCCATTGCACGTTGCACGTCCCAGTTCTGTTTGTAGAACTGAGGCACGCGCTAAATGAATAAGATGGTTTTATATTTTTCACCTCACTGATTTATCAAATGCGTAGCAACAGTATTTTATTATTAGGAAAATTATATTAGGCTTTTAAGAGGTGATTGTTGGCAGTTGAATATATATTTATTTATTACATTTGATATATCCCTTCGTACATTTATTTCAGTTAGTTTTTTTGAAATATTTATCACATTCCTAATCACATCGGTAATACTTGGGATTTAAATATTGGCTCACTCAACACATAAATAGATGTTGGTTTTATGTTGACTTTTTGTGTTTTTTTGTGTTTATTTAGTAATTAGCAAGTGTTTTACCATTTTATAATTACATTTTCTTGTTTTAAGTAGAAACATATGCTCAAATAATCACACAGAAATATTATTAAGGATTTAAAATGTAATACCAAGAACATTTTATATACAAATAGGCCTAAAATGACCTATTTTATCACAAACATATGAAATCATTCAGTCTAAAGACAAATACATGACCAGTGAAAGGTTTGGACACAGCCTCTCATTCAATGTTTTGTTTTGTTTGTTTTTTTTCCTACTTGATGAAACCAGTACATACACTATATTAAAATACACTTTTTTTCTCACTGTCTGACATGAAATCAGACTAAACTTTTCCTGTTTTAGGTCAATTAGGATTAACAAAATTATTTCCATTTGCTTAATGTGAGAATAATGAGAAGGATTTTTTTTTTTTGGACAATTTTTCATTACTTTCTTCAAAGTCCGAAGTTTAGATACATTAATATTACAATGCATTTCAACAATTGGGAAAACCCTGATGATGATGATGATGTCATCTCTATGGAAGCTTCTGAAGGTTTACTGGCAACATTTGAGTTAATTAGAGACTTGAAGACACACCTGAAACACACTGCTGCTTTGTGTAACGTTATGGGTCAAAAGAAAGTCAAAAGAAATCAGCCAAAATATCAGGAAGAGAAACGTGGACTTGCACAAGTCTGGTTCATCCTTGGGTGCAATTTCCAGATGCCTGAAGGTCCCACGTCCATCTGTTCAAACAATTATACACAAGTATAAATACCATGGAAATGTCCAGCCGTCACACAGCTCAGGAAGCAGACGGGTTCTGTGTCCCAGAGGGGAACGTGCTTTGGTCCAAAATGTGCAGATCAACCCAAGAACAGAAGCAAAAGACCTTGTGAAGATGCTGCTGAAGCTGGTAAGAGTGTGTCATTATCCACAGTGAAACGAGGACTGTGCCGACATGAGCTGAAAGGACACTCTGCAGGAAGAAGTCAATACTCCAAAAGAAACATAAAAAAGCCAGATTACAGTTTGCAAATGCAGACAGAGACTTGAAAAGCCAGATACAGTTTGCAAATGCAGACAGAGACTTGAACTGTTTGGCCATAATGAGCATCGTTACGTTTGGAGGAAAAAGGGGGAAGCCTGCAAACCTCAGAACACCATCCAAACTGTGAAATACAGGTGTAGCAGTGGGTGTGCACTTCACAAACAGATGGCATCATGAGGAAATAACATTATGTGGAAAAACTGAAGCAACATCTCATGACATCAGCCAGGAAGTTGAAGCTTGGGCACAAATGGGTCTTCTAAACGGACCATGACCTGAAGCAAACTGCCAAACTGGTTACAAAGTGGCTTAAAGATAAAAAAGTCAATGTTTTGGAGCGGACATCACAAAGCCCTGATCTAAATCTTGTTGAAAATGGGCACATCTGAAAAGACGTGTCCGAGCACGACGGCCTACAAACTTGGCAGGAATTTTGCCCCATTCCTTCTGACAGAAGAGATGTAACTCAGCCAACTATTGTCAGAAGCTTGTGGAAGGAAATCCAAAATGTTTGACCCACACAGCAAATACCAAGGAAATGCATGAAAACTTCTGGCTTGAAAAATTGTCAAAAAAATCCTTCTCTCATTGTTTTTATTCGCTAAATGCCAGAATAGTTTTGGTAATTCTAATTGACCTAAAACAGGAAAAGTTTAGTCTGATTTCATGTCAGAAAATGAGGAAAAAAAACATGTGTCTTTTTATATAGTGTAGTTAAATTTCTGGTTTCATCTGTAACATGTAGAAAGTGGTACAAATAAAGAAGAAAAAACATTGATCGAGAGGGTAGGTCCGAACTTCTCTGCGGTGGCCAATCCATGTGTGAAAATGATGTCTCATGCTCCTGAACCTCTCTTTCACAATTTGAACCCGATGAATCCTGGCGTTGTCATCTTGGAATACGCCCGTGCCAACAGGGAAGAACGACTCCATTTATGGAATAGCCTGGTCCTTCAGTATGTTCAGGTGGTCAGCTGACCTCATTCTTTGAGCACAGACTGTTGCTGAACCTGGACCCGACCACCCGCAGCAGCCCCAACCTATTTGCTTTGTTAAATCCAGGTGGCGACTTTTTTTTGGCCAGACACGTGTGCAGAACCAGCTGTGCCCACACCAGCTCTGATTTATGCCTCTGTGGGAGATGAACTCTTTGTAAAGTGGTAAAGTGTTTTAACCGGTGGTCAGCAGGAGCGGGCAGCGTGTGGGAGAGGTTGGCGCAATAAAAATGTAAATGGCCCTTTTATAAATTTCAGAGGTCCAGCTCCAGAGAGTCTATTAGTTCACTACTGGTCACTTCCTTCACCTTTTTAAGTTCAACCAAAGTCCAAACTCTATCAAGTCCATGTAACTCGATATGCCCTTGTAAAAATTATCACACCTTTTTATTGTTAACAGTGAAACCACCTGTATTTTCACAATACTTTTGTCCATAATGATGTAAGATGGGAATTAATCATACTTTTTGGAGTGCCGGCTGTAGTGTGTATTTTGTAATCTCAGGGCTTGGCGTTGTCTAGACTTCAAAGTGACCCTGTAGTTTTCTTGCATCATAATTAGAAGCTTACTCCAGTGTGGGCCATCGTAAAAACTCCACGAGACCCCGGTAGCAGTAGCTTGTTGACGCCTCGAGGTTGTTTACCATAGCAACACCTTGTAAACAACAATTTATCTCGGGTTTTTGCTTAAAGGGGCGCTCGGTTTTAAGTAGAGGATCCGAAAACCTTTTATTCGTCATTAAGGGATCACAGTAGCTCAGTTGGTAGAGCTTTTGTCCGCCGGCGGTTCGAGTACCGCTTCCGACATAAAAAACGTCATTGGTTGGGCGGCCAGATCCGCTGACCCACAGGTTGGCGGTGCGATTCCAGCTCCCACAGGTGAATGCTGTCATCGTGTCCTTGGGCAAGACACTAACCCGCCTCGCCTCCAGTGTCTGAATGTGTGAGTGGTTCCTTGATGTAAATCGCTTTCAGTGCCCTGAAAGCGAAAAAGCGCTGTATAAAAACGCGACCATAAAGATGTTTTTATTCTGCCTGGAATGTAACAAAAAAAGCATAAAATTTAGCAGTTGCCATGGAGACGAGCAGGCGACGTCCTCAAACAAAGTATATTTTGGTTTAGAAAATCAATAATTACAATAAGACTGTTCCAGGTTTTAGCTGCATAAAACTGAAACACGGATTCCCCATGTTTAGTCCTGACTCTGGGCAGGTCAGGACTTAACAAGGACTAAACCAGAACTAAACCAAGACTAAACCAGGACTACAGCAGGAGGCGGGTCCCTGAAGTCCTCAGAGTGTGAGATGGTTCATGTGGCTCTCACATGTGGGAGATGTTCTTTGGTGCTGGTCCATGGAGAGACTTGTAACAAGCAGAGCTGCTTTAAAGTCTCTGAGCCACAGGAGCCAGAGACCTGAGCCACAGGACACATGTGTGAAGTACTTCCTGGTTCTGGTCAGGACCCGAGCAGCAGTGTTCTGGATGTACTGCAGCTGTCTTAACGCTCGTTTGGAGAGGCCAGTGAGCAGGACGTTACAGGAGTCTAACCTACTGGAGACAAGTGCATGCAATAAGTCTCTCTAAGTCTGGTTTAAACATTACACTTTTCAAGTTCAAGTCTGAGTCCATTATTACCTCTAGATTTCTAGCGTGACTTGGAGGTTTTAGAGAGAGAGAATGGAGGTCACTGCTGACACATTCTCCAGTTTTTGTTGGCCAAAAACTATGACCTCAGTCTCGTCTGAGTTAGATTAGCTGATGAAAGTCGCATCCAGACACTGATCTGTTGGATACAGTAGCAGAATAACGTTATTCTTTGGTTTATTTTTATTTTCAGTTTGGAGTGAATTTGCCAGTACAATGTGGCAGCAGTTGCGGTGGCAGTAGGCGGATCACTGGACCCGTTATAGTAGGTCTGTACCACAGCGTGGCCTCTTTTGTGCTGTTTTTGGACATTCAGACATTTTTGGACAATGAGGTTACGACTGTTCTTTTTATACCCGTAGCCGCGGTAACCTCCTGAGGACGGCGATGTGCGCACCAGCCTGGCCCCTGGTTCTGCTGCTCTGTCTGCTGGTTCTGGCCGTGTCCCGGACTTTAGGTATGTATTATCCAATAGACTCTGGGGGGAAAGACACAACTCGCCTGGGCGTCCACCATCTGCTCGTTTCTGTGTAGATTGTGTATTGCTTTGTCTGGAATGTTCCACAGTGTGACATTAAAGTCATCTAGGGGGCGACAGTAGCTCAGTTGGTAGAGCGTTTGGCCACTGACCCACAGGTTGGCGGTGCGATTCCAGCTCCCACAGATGAATCCTGTTGTTGTGTCCTTGGGCAAGGCATCCTCAAAGTCTGGTGACAAAATAGTAATTGAAAGTTTGCTTGTGTGTTTTAAGTATATAAAGATTAAACATTAGAAATAAGTTAGTAAAATTCAAATGGGTAAAATTGGTATAAGTACCTAAACATTGGTGGGCAGTACTCAGTTACATTTACTTGAGTAACTTTTTAAATAAATTGTACTTTTCAGAGTACTTTTCTAACAGGATACTTTTACTCCTACTCGAGTAATATTTTTATTGAAGTAACAGTACTCTTACTTGAGTAAAAGTTGTGGTTCTTCAAGTGACAAAAGCTTTGTCGACAATATGAAATGATTTGAACATTTGTTTCTTGCAGCTCCTTCAGATTTGATTTAGTTTGTCTCATTTTTGTGTCCGTCCTTTGAAAAGACGAGATTTTTTTGCATTATTTCATGTTTTGTCCTTCACATTACGTTCACATCAGATGTCACGTCCCGACAGTTACTCTTTAAGTTCATCTTAAGTGAAAAAGTATTTGATAAAAAGTACTTGAGTAATTTCACGGACCACTACTTTGTACTTCTACTTGAGTAATATTATTTTGAGGCAACATTACTCTTTTTTTGGCTGCTCTACCCCCTCTGCAGATGGTTACTGTGGGAATCATAAAAATGTGTAGAATGACTAGACCTAATGTAACGTAATGTAAGTAGCACCAACCACTTAACTGTCTGTTTTAGCTCTTTAAAATGTTTGTTACACTTTAAGTTGAAGAATTATTAGTTTTACCACATGACTGTTTCTATTGACAACGTTACATCAGACCTATTCTGCAAAATTGACTTGGCCTTTATCCATGTTATAGTTGTTTCCTTCTCATTTACCGTCTCAAAGTTTGTTTTTGGGATCTTATTTTCAAGGCGCCATTTTGCTGATCAACCCCCGATTTCACCACCACCGGTTCACGCCCACTGTGACGTACACACGTCGTTCGTCTGCAGTTTTATTTTCTTAATCAGTGATACGCTCAAGATTCGGCACCGTTGTGTAGTCATATTGGCACAAATGAAACAAAAATCCGCTACTCACTAGTGTCATCTGCAGCTATCCATAGGGGGCGCCGACAGCTACACGGCGCTTTGTTGTGATGACATTTACGGCGACGTTCGCTCCCAATGGGCACCACAGTTTTCTAACACGGACTTGTTTCTTTTATTAAGTCGTTTTAGATGAATATTGCGATTTAAATCGTGCAAATTATAACGTAATGATCCACACTGTCATAGATAAGAACTACAGAGCGACACAAGCACAATATTTCTGCTTTAATCCAAAAATTAAACATGTTTTTTAATAAAATTTTTCATTCCAGCTGTGGTGACTGCTTCTACCCCTCCCACCACTGAAGTGGGCCAGCCTCTTAACCTCAGCTGCAGCATCACCACCACCACCGGCGACACCATCCACCAAGTCCGCTGGCTCAGCAAAGACGAGGACACCCTGCTAGCTTACCAGCCCGGCTCTCCCGTCCGCGTTAGCCACCAGGATCCCAACGTGCTCCTCGGCTCCTCGCGACACGGAGCCAGCCATATCACTATAAAAACAGTGAGGCCGGAGGATGAGGGCTGCTTCCTCTGCGTATTCGACGTGTATCCGCGGGGTCAGCAACAAGGAAAGACCTGCGTTAAAGTGACTGGTGAGCAGAAATGGGGAAAATACTTTGAAAATGGGTTTAGTTACAGAATACCTAATGTGTACTGTTACGTGGTCCAATCAGAGTAATGTATTCTGAAAACTTGGACTACTTTTACATTGAGTTGCATTTAAATTATAGAGTAGAAACAGCTTTATATTTTTTCAAGTTTGGCTCATTAATATGGCGCCGTTGGAACTCAGAATTGTGGGATCAAGTACTGCAATGTATCCCTTTGATTTTAAGAAACTGTACTCTGTATTCATGTGCTTCCCGACACTGCTGTAAGGAAATGTTTGGATTAGCTTTTAAAAGTAGCGCTGCGTGCCTCAAAACTGATTTCCGCTGTAGAATCTGGCAACCCAAACTGTGAGGGTCTTATTCATCTTTTTGATTGGATAAACAGTAGAAAAATGAACACAACTTAGAATGAATCATCAATAATGGCTTGGATTTCCTGGATTTAAACACTAGCCAAAGTCAGCTATCGCAGCATCACAGACCTTGGCCTGTTTACGTCTGAGGAGAAACGTTTTGAACCTAGATTTAATGTTCTGCATGGTTTTATACTGTTGATTTTACTGGAAAATGCCTTGGTCACCAGGAGTGTTGTAAAGGCCTCTGCAAATAAAGACTGATTGATCAGTAAAATCAATATTTTGCCAGTAAAGTTCCACATACGGCATTAAACTTGTATCTCGCATTTCTTCAGCTCCGTGCTCTTTTATTGCCGGTAACTGGTGACACCACTGTAATGCCGTACCGTGGAATATTCCAAGGCGGAAAAGCTAGTGCACCTTCGAGTAGCAGGCTTACGCAAGAGAAAAATATAGATTACAATTCCGACCTTTGAAACGCAAAGTCAGAAGCTGCAGATTTCACTCCCAAGACAAACACGCGCCCACCCCTACAGCTCACACTTCCTGTCATAGAATTTCATCATCCGAAGTGTTAGCCACAGTACGAATCACCCGTTCGATTAAAAATGAATCACCCCATTTAAAACCGTTACTCATTACAGTATATTTACTCTTGCTTTTATTTAATCCCCCAGGCAAAGTGATCCACCAAAGCAACACGACGGCGATCGCCGGCAAACCGACCACTCTGCCGTGCTCCTATACTTTGCCGGCAAGAGTGCAGCAAGTTCTCTGGAGGAAGATCAACCAGAGCGGCCACTCCATCACCGTGGGCTCGTACTCCAGACACTCGCACCACAGAGCGGAGCGAATGACTCTGAACAAGAATCTGTCGCATTCACACTTGTCGATACAAGAGGCGAAGCTGGAGGATGAGTCCTGTTACGTCTGTGAGTTTCATACGTATCCGGACGGGACCAAGAGCGCCACCACCTGCCTCACGGTCGATGGTGAGAACATCTGATGTACATATTTGATCTGTTTTTGAAATGGGTTGATCGTTAAAAGTGGAGCGGTAACGTTCTAATGAAAAGTGTGTATTGGTCAGAGGTGGATGGGGCAGGCAAAAAAATAAAACACTGGGGAAATTACTATGACTCAAGTGTTCAATAATAGTGATAGTAACGGTCTGGAGCTACTGTAACTTGAGACGCAACAGCTGAAATTGGTGTAAGAGGAAGGACAATAGGAAAAGAAATTACATCTAGAAAAAGATTAATCAGGGAGGGCATCTGATATAAATAAATAAAATCATAATTCCCACATAATGGGAGGCAGGTTTATATATATTTTCATAATTTACCAGTCAAAAGTTCAGACACACCCCCTCATTCAGTGTTTTTTTTTCTTTATTTTTACAACTTTTTACATGTTACATACACACAGAAGACATCACACATATGAAGTAAGATAAATGGAATTATGTGGTAAAGAAAAAAGGTTAATTAACTACAATTTTTTTTATATTTTTTTATTCAAAGCCTCAAAATAGGCAGGGCAAGTTTATTTGTACAGCACAATTGGTCCACAAAGTAATTCAAAGTGCTTTACAGAATAAGAAAGACATTAAAATCACAATACAACAAATGAAAACATAAATAATCATCATAAAATTAACATTATCCTCCTGAGACCTGTGTCCTCACATGTGGACAACACATTTTGGGTTGTCTAAGCCACAATACATTTTTTTTCTCTCCAAGGTCCTGGTGTCACATATGAGGTCATTAAACTGACACTTAGTGATGACAGAAGAGTTTAACACATTATAGTTTAGATTCAAGATGGACTTTGTTAAAGGCTCATGTCTTCACCTGTTTGAAGCTCTTCACATGAGACACATTGTTCCAAGAGGCACAATTCTTGTTTCTCATTTTGTTTTTACTCAGGAACAATGTTGCTGTGATCAGGCACTTAAATAGTTTTTGCAAATCATTATTTAAATGTGACTTTATTGTTTCTATCAAAATGATTAAAACGTACAACGAATGTCCTCATATGTGGACATCATTTTTCTCATAATGTAAAAAGATAATTCTTTGTTTTTCCACTCATCAGCTCCAGTCAGACCAAAGAACAAAGAGAAAAAATTAATAAAGCCATGAAGAGTTCAGGTCTCAGGAGGTTAAAAGAGAAGAGGAAGAGTTCAGTCTCAGGAGGTTAAAAGAGAAGAGGCAGAATAAAACCCTTTCAGTCATATGCACAGCTAAACAGAACGTAGCCGGCCTTTGCTTTGTCGAAAAAACATTTAGTAGAGTTATTTCACTTTTTTTCTTTACTACATAATTCCATACATCTTACTCCATGCATTTGATGTCTGCTGTATGTGTCTAAAATGCAGAAAGTAGTAAAATAAATTTAAAAAAAAACACACATTAGAGGGTGTGTCCAAACATTTGACTGGTCTTGTAGATGCTTCAAATGTTCAGATAGTTACGTGACTTTAACTGCGGCCTCAGTGTCTCCCGTGACCTGCTGATGTTCATCTGCAGTTCAGAAGTTGTGTGTGTGTGTCAGGAAAAGGAAGTAAACAAACTCAAAATCATCACCACGGTTACAAAGTGACCTACTGAACCACTGTACTCTCGCGGGAGTGGTTTTGCTTAATGGTTATTCAAGTTTATTTAAATAGCACATTTAAAACAACTTCAGCTGATCAAAGTGAGTCAACAAAAAACGAATACACAGGTAACACGATACATAGGAAAAGAACAATAAAACGCCAAGATTATCCTGTGTAGCTAGTGTTAAATGCCAGGGAGGAGAGGTGGGTTTTCAGTCTAATCTTAAACTGCGTTAAAGACAAAGGTATGTAATTTTCAACACAAAATAATATAAATTTCTATTCAAACCTGGAGAAGGTTTGAATAGGGAATAAAGGTCCAATTAGTTAATCACTGCAAAATTCTTGTTCAGATTACTCATAAAACACTCATAATTCTGAAGGCTTTTGAGGATAGTAGTTTAGTCATTTTCAATAAATAAGTTGCAATACTTAAAAAAATAATAATAATAAATAAAAATCTACAAATATACTACAAATTTCTCTTTTCTTTCGTTCCAGTTTTACCAACGCCAGAGGTGAACTACGTGACCCTCCCGTCTGGTGCCATAGAAGCCAACTGCAGCGCTCAGTCCAAACCTTCCGTCCGCATCGAGTGGGACTTCGGGGGGGACAATCGGACACTAGGACCCCCCGTGTACTCCTCCCGTAACCATAGCGACGGCACCACTACACAGACCAGCACAGTGTTATTAAAACCAGGATGGCTCAGTGACGTCAAGTGCATCATCCATCATCCCAGACTGGAAGAACCTATTGAAGTGTCTCTAACAAATGGTAAGGACTTTATGTAATGTTTTTCCGTAATTATTCCTGTTTTAAAGTTGCACTGTGTAACTTTTCGGGAGGAGGGGCGGGGGTCCGTTGGTAGAGTGTTTGTCCACTGACCCGCAGGTTGGTGGTGTGGTGTCTGCGCACACTGGTGTATTAATGTGTGAGTGAATGGGTGACCATTTACCATCTAGTTTACATCCTCAGATGATTTATAACTTGAAAAAAACATACCGTACATTTTTACGATGAGTGGACCTGTCACTTCACAAATGTCACAAATGCATTTAATGACATTACTGTGGAACATTCCAGGAAATTCCACATTTAGCTTTGGTTTCACCTCCAAAAATGTCTACATATTTTTAGATTTTTGGTCAGTAAGAAAGTAATTATGGTCGCTTTTGATGGGCTCGCAAATCCTGTAATCCTTTTAAAATTGAAAGGGAAGGGTTATATATTTCTTCTTATGTGTAACCCAGATGTTGACAAATGCGTGTCATCCTAATACTGAAGTTTCCACGTGTTTGGGCGCAGTGGGTCCGGCGTTGATCGTGCTCGTGGCAGTGTGCGTGGTGCTGGTTGTGTTGCTGCTCTGTCTATGTGGCTGCCTCTGCAAGTGCTTTGTCTGCAATAAAGGTAAGTCCAATTCTAATTCATATTTTTAAAAAGTTGGTTAATAAATTGACTTCTATATTTTTTTTTCTCCAGAGTATATACAGTTGTCTTGCACTAATACCCTGTTAACGTCACTGTTAGCGTCACTACTTCCTGTCCAATTTAATCTCTCTGTGGTTTTTGCTGAGTCACGCTAAAATGAATAAATATTTAAAGACGAGGCAGTGGACAGAGAGCTGCGGGTGGGTGACATGACACAAATAAAATGAATACTTCACCAGAGGACACGTTTGTCTCAATGCTAATGCTAATGCTCATTTTGAGGCATAATAAATTTTAAAACGGCGCCACAAACTGACGTATTCTGCATATAAAAATAATTGGGTAGTCTTTATTTTAATTTGAATGTTAATAGGTTGATTATTTTATGTTTTCAGATTTTAATAAAAGTGACTATTAGCTTTGAAACGCAGTGAGCTAGCTAGCTTGCTTCTGTGCACAGAGCCTATTCAAAGTACAGCTATCCAGTAGCACTTTACTCAGGGGAGTAGATGGGGGGGGGGGGGGGACAAGGGGCCGTGTTGCGCGGGGTCCCAGGGTTTTAGGGGCCCAGAATTGGACCTTCATCCTATTCATTTATAATAGAGGAGGGGGCCCATGTGAAGCTTCTTGCCTCGGGCCCCCAAATTTCTGTCGACGGGCCTGATTTTACCAATAACAGTAATTACATTTTGATTATAAATTTTGTTTCTATTATGTTTAGCACATTATTCTATCAATTGGTTTCTGAATCATGAAAAATTAGCACACGTTGCCATGACGATTAACAACTGAAAACAAAATATTATGTCTTTTTGAATGGAAAAAAAACCTGATACCTACAAATGAATTCTTTAAGATAAAACCAAACCCACATAGATTATTAGATTGTGCGAGGAAGGGCATCTGGCTTAAAACCTGTGTGAAATTAGTATTTTGTAGACTCATGGACAAATGATTGACGGTATGACAGTGCACCATACCTGGAAGCATAAACGTGCTCACTCAATACCACAGTGTAAATTTAATGAGATGGAAGTTTAAAATGGCCGTTGCACATTGTAAAGTATTGAAGCCGCATTATTCTTGGCCGCAGCAGTTCTCAAGTGCTTCTCATAGACGTGCTGGGAACTGAAACAACGGTTACATAACAAGAAGGTCATCAGGATACCACAGACTCTATTTTGATTTTGACTATGCAAGTTACCGCCAACCATAGACTGATAATGAAACAGACGCTGTTACTATCACACTGATATGAAGCTGTTTATCTCATGGTTTGGTGTTTAAAGGTCCTATACTACACAAAATTCACTCTTTTGAGCTTTAAGCCATGTTATAATGTTACCTCCTCAAAAACATACCCGGAGTTGTGTTTTGTTTCATTCACACATGTTTGAGTAACCCTTTATTATTAGTCTGTCTACATCTCCAAAGCTCAAAATGCTCTGTTGCACCTTGTGATGTCATGTAGTGGTAGTTTTCATGTTAACAGCTCCTTTTACCTTTAGTTCCTTTAGTAAAGATTGGCAATTCCAAGACTGAAATCATCCAAATGATTCTAGTGAAGGTGCGTGGAGTTTAAAAACACAGGGGAGCGCTTCCTGTGTTACCACATGACATCATAAAGTGGAACAGAGTGTTTAAGAGGAGACCTCAGCCTAAATATGCAGGGTTTGTGTGTTAAATATGCGTGAATGAAACAAAACACAACTCCAGGTCTGTTTGTGACGAGGAAACAGCATTAGAACATAGATCCGAGAATAGCGTAATATGGGCCCTTTAAGTGTCTCTCATTATAGACTGGCCCCAGTGCTAGCTTAAAATGGAACAAGCTAATCTTTTACTGGAATCCTGGAAGTGTGTGTGAAAGGATAGGAAGATAGGAAGGTGGTGACAAACTAACTAGCAAACTAAAGTTCTTCCAAGATTTTCGAGAAAAGGTCACTGAAGGTGTGGTATTCCGCAGGGATAGGCGTTGTTTCGGAAAAGTCTGTTTTCGTCCCTGTGTGAAAACTTTGGTGCCAGTAAAATGCCAACTTTCACTTCCCTGTTATCAAAATCGGACTAACTGCGTATCAAAAAGAACACATTTTATTAAGGCGGTGACTAAAGTTTTACCTCAAACTTGGGTTTAAACAATAGGAGTAATTCCGATGGGGACCACGGGAATTTTGTTTTTCCAGAGCAAACTCAACTTAACCAAAACATGATTTATATTTGCCACTTCCTCTGGACCCCTCCTTCGCTTTGTGTTTCATGAGATAAGGAAGCACATTTTTTTTTTTTTAGTGAGAGCAGAGAGGCACAGACAGATCAACAGCTCTTGTGGTCAGACGACAACATGATTTAAAATGGCCGATGTGATTTATACAGCGCTAAAAACAACATATGAAATGACCTGACAATCACCAGAAACGGTTAAAATTCGTATGACAGGGTAGAGTGATAGACTGTATAAAGAAGTGGACTGAGGGAGTGTGACGTCACCCGCAGCGTTCGGCTCCAGTCACATGAAGCTCATCGAGGCCAGAGCAGTTATAGGGGCCAATTTGGAGCCGAGTTCCATATTAGGAATTTAGACCACGAGTATCACAGCATCCGGAGCGAGGTTATTGAAGGTAATGCCCATTCCCGCCCGCACCGCTGGTTTAGCAGGGAGTGGATGTTTAGCTATGCTGTCAATCAAACCTGTTGCTAACGCTAGTGGGAGCGACCTCGGGGAAAGAAGGCGCCTGATTTGTCTGTTAATAATATTCATATCTTGAGTCACGGACAAAATAGCGAAATAAAAGTCATGTAGAGCGGGTTAAGACAAACATTTTGAGACCAAAATGACAAGTCTCACTGCAGCAGTTACTGAGGGAGGGGCAAAAGTTTTCCAATGCAAAGTGAATTGGAGCCAGAGTCAGTGGAGCCGGAAGTGCATCCATGCTCACTTCCTATTTGGAACACAGCAGCCACCGGGTTAGCTATGTCCGTTTATATATACAGTCTATGGGTAGACTACATATTATTCTAAAATGTACTTAATTATATTTTGTGGTGGAAGGCAAGTTTATTTGTACAGCATAAT
>KN481314.1:21823-34310 GCA_000787095.1 Periophthalmodon schlosseri
CTTTCTATATATCTATCTGCTCAAAATACCTCCATATTATACCACATAGAGGATTGTCCACCGTATGCTGTGTCCATTATCGGTATTGGAGATAGCAGAAGGGTTCCATAGGTATTGGTATTTGTCTGTTATTGAAAACTGTATTGATATTGGGCACCTATATTGTTTTCTAAGCTCCCCAAGTTTCCATTGCCCCAGTTTGTCATTGGCGCATCAGATTTGATTTGAAAATATTAATGAGTAAAATTGAAAATAGTACAGGAATTAGGCTAAAACTGTGGTTGTATGTTTACACGGTGCAACAAATGATTTTATATCCCAGTATCCCAGTACAAAAGTGAAAACATTTGTGAACTTTACTATAACTTAACATAAATTTGTGGCCATTGCTATGGAGTGTACAATCTTAGTATCAACAACTAAATCCATAGGGGACAATACCTTTATTTAATTGTATTGAATGTGCACTTCCTATTTGCATGACTTACTGTACTCATAGATTGACTCCTCGCCTACACACCTCATCTGAAATAACATTATCATTCTTAGATTGGGTCGAGTGAATCTGCAGATGGGTACGCCACTTTCTTGCTCTTGTGAATAGGTCAGATATGGAATGAATTAAAAAGACATCAGCCATCACACAAGAGAGACTCCACATGTAGAATTCATTTTTTTCTTGATAGACGATTTCCTAACCAGCACAGCCAGGTCCCAGCTGGCCAGCGATTATGGGCTGTGATATCTGGGCAGCAATGGCATTAAATTAGTCCTGCTCTTTTTGACTGCTGTCATTTCCCCGGAGACGATATTCAAATTTGATAATGCAGCATCTTGTTTATCTGAGAAATCTGCAAATATGGTCTGGGGTTTATATCGCTTTAGCAGTGAGAGCTCTGCAGCTGTTTAAGTTCACAGGTTGTTGTTTAAAATACCTAATTTACCTGAACATGTTTGTAGAGGTGTCAACTACAGAGTTAGCATTTTTTACATAATTAAACAGGATATTTTGTTGTTTTAAGGGGGAATTATGTTATTTAAACAATTGCAGCCTTACTGATTTAATAATCGCTGTTATTTTAATTTGATTCATTTTGCATTTTGCAGCCCCAATTTGCAATAGTAGCGTCCAGTACTAAGTAGGTAAAATTAGAACGAATAGTATACTTTGTAGTGAAAAGATGAAAGTAGTTTTGATGGATAATATATGAAGCTTGTGTCACCTCTTTGTGACCAGATCAACCTTCAATGAGCCCCAAGTGTTTGATGGCTCTTCATCAACCACAGCAATTACCAGACTGTGAATCTCAGAACATCTTCCAGTGCACCAGGAGCAAACATGCTGAAGACCAACTCTCACCCAGAGCAAGGCTTCCAATCAAGAACAAGGACCGTATTTAATTAAACGCTGATGAGAAAATATATCTAATTCCAAGTGCTATTAATTATTGTGGTCTGTAATTGGTGACTCTGGGTGAGATGTCTAATGAACCCAATTATGGCTTCTGACAGATGTTGGTGGTGTGGCTGTATTTTGTCACAGATTTTTAAAAATAGGTTCACAAAGCTCAAAGTGAGGTTTTGTGATTTATATATTTTAACTATAGAGCCATAAAAGAAAGAAAAAAATAGCCTAAAATTAATACAATAACCCCTTTCTTTAATGCTATAGCCAAGAGTGGGTGTCTCTGATAAATGTAATTTGCTGCTCAGTAGGAGATATTCTTAAATGTAATCACGAATCATAAATTCCCCTGCTAATTTCTTTTCTAAGAGTGGTGAGTCATGCTTGTTTGACAGCATAAACCACATTTCATGCAAGTTTACTCACCCACCAAAATGGTTAAAACAGTTATTCACATTTTAGTTTGAAGATATTTTGTCTGTCAAACATCTCTTTAACCAAAACATTAATTACAAATTCAGTTGGTGTTGGTGAAAAATGCAGAAATGTCAAACCCACACAATACAAATACCCCCTCTAACTAAATGCATCACATTAGTCTGCAGCATGATTTTCTCAGCCTTTTAGTTTTCAAACTAAAATCAATTTAAAACCAAGAGACAGGTGAACAAATGTTAAGATGCAGATGATATACATGCTCTATTTGATGTTCCCGTCAGCCCATGAGTGATGCTGTTTTGTTGGAGAGCCGGGCGATTTTCCAGGAGAGTGCAAATTAAAATGGCCCTCTACATAATATTACTGTAAGAGGTGATTTATGCTATGGAGTGTTACAGAAAGAGAGTGGATGCAGTTAAATGAGGAATGATCAACGGATAGCTGCTGCATTTAACACTTCATTGTTCAAGTGTTTTCAAAGAGATTAATTGGATGAGGTTAGCAATTTTAGGCCATGGCCTGCTGTTTTTGGAAACAGCCATATGATTTATTGCCTTTTTAGGTGGTTTCTTGTTTTTTTTTTTTTGTTTTTTTAAAGGAGATTCATTACAGTTACCCTTGAAGTGTGCATTAGTGAAAAAGTGCTCTCTACATCTCAGGATGGAAGCACTGAAATGCTGGCAAGTGACCCACAGCCATAAGCGGGGCTCTGAGATTGGCTGAGAAGACTTCTCCTACTCTACCTCTGTTCCCTAATTGGCACATAGCGTGACCCAACTTCCTGCCAAGAGTCTAACGAAAGGAGGGCACAACATACGCTCTTGGACAAAATGGGCAGTGGTTGCAAGTGTTCTAGTCTTGACAGGTCAGTGGCATCAGTGGAACTCAGACGCAGCTTGTCTCTGCCAGTGGCCATCTCATTAGGGCTACCTTGTTATTCCTACAAGCTGTCTACATTTTTAGCCAATTTCAGCAGTGTCATTGTAACTGTTTGCAAAGTTTGAGGAGCAAGAAAACAAGCAAATAGCAAGGCTCTTGACTGGCTCGGGTCCAGTGCTCTGCGTATCACATTTACCAAGAAGGGGCTTGAGTACGTCTTTGGGGAAAGGATGGAGTGGGCTCTCTAGCATTTTTCCATTAGAGGCCTGAGGGATGGTGGGGATGAAAAACAGGGCGCACAAAGACGTGATTATAGGACACTTGGAATGACACCCGCCTGGTGACTTTGCAGTGGTCCTGCCAGAAACATATACTGACTGCTTTCCATTTAGCCAGTCCATTTTACAACACAAATCATAGATAATGGCTTCTGGAACTTACGAAATGACAAACAAAACCATTTATCTCCCCACACGGTGCGTTATAGACATAATGACAACCAAAGGGACAGGGCAGACATTTTTCAGATGATGAAGTTGTTGCTTATCTATGCCTTTCAAAAGTCTAACCCTGAATACAAAGGCAGTGCAAATGGAACAACCAGTACCATGCTTTCTGTGTGTCCTAGTATCCAGCTCTGGTTTGATCTGCTACTTGTCTTATTCATGTGGCATATTCAGCCAATTTAGAGTCCATAACTGGGCCTTGGTAAGAACACTGCATACTTGAGAGATCCGTGTTGAATTTAAAGTAGAGAGATTTATTATGATGGCTTCGCCTCAGTGCAGCACATTATTGTCTCAAGTTTGATTTTTATATTAATTAAGCACATTTCAAATGGTTAATCGAGGTAGTTTAAAATGACAGCTTGAAAATGTACGAAGATTTATGTGCAATTTAAAGAAATATATCGGGCCTTAATCATTAAAACTGAAGGGAACATTTGACACACCAGGAAAATCTTTTTTTCACTCTGCTGGCCAACTGAATTAATGGTCCAAATGTCTTTACAGCCTAACTTTTATGGAATCTAAAAATATCCTTCAAAAATGAGTCCAGGAATCTCATTTGTCAGAGTAGCGCCAAGTAGTCAAAAAGAAAACTTCACCAAAATGTCTGTGCACTTTATGTTATAATTCAGTGAAATTAACATCTGGGTTAGCGAAAGATCAAGGTACAACTGTTTTGAAATATATTCTTGACTCACTAAAAGCACTGTATGCAACTACAAGGACTGCTACATTGAAACATTTGAATCACTCACCTGGCTCCTTACCAATCCTAATTGAATTGCGTTGTTGGTATTTATTTGAGTAGCTAAGAGAAGCAGCAAACCAATAAAATAGCTCTATTGAGTTTCTGGGGCTTTTCTGCTGACTGTTGACTTCGGAGGTGGCTTTTGCCTTGCTAAGCTCGTCTTGTCCGTTCTCTTATTGGTGATCTGTCATGGTCTGCCCCTCCTCCTGCAGCCTGCACTTGGTTGCAATTGTTCCAGAGGACATTTCTTTTGTCGACCTTGTAAAATATCAGCATGTTTCAACCACGGTGTTCACATTGAAACCGCCCTATGGTGTCTCTCTAGTAATGTGTCTCCCCTTTGTCCTCTAGTTTTGCACAGGACTGGTAAGGTAATGGGGCTGGAGGAATGACGAGGCACCAGGGATAGACCTTGCCACTGTGTAGAGACAGATGTTGTCCTATGGGGTCAGCATCACATTCATCACCAGATCGCACTACTCAGCACTTTCACAAAGTGCCATTAACCATTAAACTAAGCATTGTTCTTCAGCCTCTTGTTTCACCATCTTACAGCTGGCATCTTTATAAAGTTTGCTGATTAGAAATGAGACAACCATGTACATATTGTGGGCTTTGCAGGAAACTTGCATATAGACTGGGACGGTCTGACCAGTTTTCTGAAGAAACGAGACAAAAATTAAAAAAAATAAAGACAGTGTTCGGAGTAATCTGTGCATGTAAACATAGTTATTAGCTGTAGGAAGAGGATCAATGGTTATTAGTAAAATTAATACAATTTTACTTGAATCATATATTGTATATAATACATGTTTGAAATATTTAATTGTGTGTGTAGTGTGCTACTATTATGCAGCTATTTAAAATACAACTTAGAATTGAACTTTTTGGGGAGAAAAGTGTGTAATAGTCACATTTAGAGTTAATTTAACATTGATACATCTTGTTATTCAATATATGTTTTAGCTCTACACCTGACTAATTGTGTTGGTTCTGATTTTTGTTGTTCTTATAGCCATGCACCTTTTTGGGTTGAACTGGCACCTACAGCCAACGCAGCGACAGTTGTACCAACTTTCAGAAGACAATACCAGTGGCCTACCCTTTCCCACAGACCTGAGCCTCTCACCACAGGGAAACACAGGCCTGGAAATCAAAGGAAAAGATGACAGTAAGTATTGGATTACTAATGAAGGCATGATCTTGTTTTTCAGAGTTAGTCAAATGAATGTCACGGCACAAGTACAAAAAGTTTTTCTAATCTTTAATTTACTGATGACATTTTAAGAGCTCAAGTGCGCTTGGTATTGCTATTATGTGTGAGTTTGATGTTTGGTAGTCTACACAGTGTACGCACACAGATCTGCATTGTAATCCCATGAAAGTTGTTGTAAGTGGGAAAGTGTTATTTGTTCCTAGAGGGAGAAAATGGGAAGGCTTAGGGGACTGCAGACGGATTAGCCCCTCTGTCCCCCTCAGAAACCGATGTGAGCCTTTCATCTCAGAACTCGGGCCGCCTGCTCCTGCCAGCTCCCCCCTCGGTACCATCCGGAAAGTTTGCCGTGCCCTATTCGCGTACAAATGTGGTCAGATTTAGCCCTGTGATTTGCCACTGGCACACTACAAAAGGTAGAAAATGGAAGTATTACCATATAGATGAATCCAGGAGTTGTCTTTTCCATTTACCAGACAGCACAAAGTGTGTTTAGCTAACAACAAGCATGAATACAGCTGAGCTTAGTGCACCCATGGCCGCCTGCTACTGATAGAAAATCAATAGCCACAGATTTCTAAATAAGTTTCCTTTGTGCTGTTATGTCAAAAGCAAACATTGATTTATCTAAACTAAAGGTTATAAAGGCAATGTATAATTGTTGACTCACACAGCATGATCTTTTTAAACAACAGCTTTAAACCTTTCTGGCGGAGGACACACCAACTTTTTTTCTTCATGGAAATGTTATAGCTTTGCCTGAAATGTTTCACAGTATAGCATTCAACTTGTCTTGTTAATGTCAATTGTAACTGCAGTTTTTTATAGCTCCTATATATCACAAAAAAATATGCATTCTACTTCAAGCGGGGTCACCTCTCCACAGATCTAGTTTGTATCTTGGCTAGTGCTTGTGTCCATGGAGATAGATACGTTTAATCTCTCCTGAATTCTGCATTTTGTGATTTTAAAGGTAATCCAGTAACATATAGCATAAATTAACATAAAAGTATACATGGACCCAAACTGTATTATCCAAGGCCAATCTTGTCTCCACTGATAAAATGTAATATTTTTGATGGACTCTGGTGAAGGCCGCCATCTGCCTCGCCACATTTAACCTAAAGCTGTGTCTGTCACTATGTCCTGGGGAGAGTTGCTATGGCGCTTTTGCAGCCATCTTGACAGAAATGAGCTCATCTACATGGGCCAGCAGATGTTACTATTTCCACTGAGTCTAATGTAAGATATATTATATAGAGCCCATGACTGATATTTTCAAGTGTTTTAATCTAACCACGGGGGGCACAAACCAGTGTAATTTTGTGACATCTGGTCGTAAACCTATTTCTACACACACATCCATGCTTGATATGCTCTATCCTCCCCATAACTAAAAGGAAAGAAATACTTATAGCTGATTAGCAATTAGGTCATTATTATTAATAATATAATTATCTTTCAGGAATTGTTTGATTACATTTATTCAGCTTAAGTTTGTAAACTAATTTGACAAGAAAATGTATTGCTACTGTTTTTGTGACCGGATTACCTACACTGTTTTTATTTTTATCTTTTATCACCTATAGGCCTACAATTGGGGGCAGTGGGCACAGGGGTCATTCATTATATTTTTCTTCTGCCTGTCAGCGGTGTGATTGAATATCTGTGATGTGTTCAGACTATCATGCTTCAGCAGACTCACTCACTCTGGTCTGCTCATGCTGGATTAATGGTGTGATCTCTTTGACCGATTTACTCTGTGTGCAATGCAGGCAAATTGGACAGCTTGTTCCCAGATGACAGCTATATAGATATGGGTGAGATTGACGTGGGCCGCAAGGTCGCACAGCAGATTCCTCCTGGTATCTTCTGGAGGTCCCAGGTTTTCATTGATCATCCCATGTACCTGAAGTTCAACGTGTCCTTAAGCAAAGATGCCTTAGTCGGAATCTACGGAAGAAGAGGACTACCTCCATCACACACACAGGTAGAACCCAGTTTTATTCAGTAATATTTACATTTGTCATAGTAAAATAATAAGAAGAACGAATTGTCATTTTCTTTGTTTTGTCACAGATATTCAAAATATTTTATTATGTTAATGAATACTCATTCATACCTCTATTTAAACAACGTTTTCACATAGGATATGTAAACCAGGAAATGATCACAGTTCATCCAAGCACCAAGTGCCAAGACTTACTCCAGCTCCTCTGGAATGATGAGTTATTCATGCAGACCAAATGATGCAGGCTATAAAGAGAGCTGAAAGCACTCGGGTCTCGTGTGTCACCTTAATAGTGTGTCTGCGGTCCAATCTGCCAGGCCCCTCACTCTGTCTGTCTGTCTGTCTGCAGTTTGACTTTGTGGAGCTGCTGGATGGGCGGAGGCTCCTGGTCCAGGACACCCATGGCCTGGAGGGCCCCGTGGCCCTGCAGAGGAGTCTGGTTCCCATTACCACTCACGACACGGGCTTTATCCAGTACTTGGACACAGGCATCTGGCACCTGGCCATCTACAATGATGGAAAAGAAACAGAGACTGTCTCCTTTCTCACCACTGCTATAGGTGAGTGCCCTGGGCATGACCTGCCCACAAAACCTGTAATAATAATCCACCTAATCCCTGTAATAGCAAGCAGCGCCACTTTATAGCAACAGTGCAGACCAGAACATGAGTCAGACACAATTTTGGGCAGATTTCAATAGCTGAGAAAAGTGTGGGTTAATCAAGGTGAAGTTGAATATTACAAAAAATCAGGACATCAGTGCTATCCTGCCATGCCCCTGAGTAGGGCATTGAGAGATCATAATATCCTCATTAGCCTGAGTGTCTTCTGAGCAAATCAGGGGTCCAGCTTCTGGGATCCATTTGCATACAATTCAAAGGATGATTGTACCCTTCTGCTAGTGCCATTTTTGATCACGGTTTGTTCCAATTTCCATCTGTTTTCCATATATCAAAGTGGAGGTGATATTTCTTGTCCCTGAAAAATTCCAGTGTGGCACATGTCTCTGTTTCTAACTTGTGTCCTTCCTAATGAACGTCATTTCATTTTGCACACTCCTCTTTGTTCTCTCATAAACGTCTTTGATTAGCGCCGCTGTATCACACGAGGTGTGAGAGGGCCTGAGGTGTCGGCTTTCGTGGGGATGGCAGCTGGGAGCTGTTCTCACATGCTCTTTAATTAAAAGCTCCTGGGCCAGAGTCCATCTGTGACAGGGCTGTGCCAGGCAGCAGATCGATGAGGAGCTGTCCTCAACACCAGCACTACACCGAAAGGAGACAGACAGGAGATGCACTATGGCCCCTGCTGTGCCAACAACTGCTGTAATTTAATTCCTAATATACAATATGACACGAGGCGAGGGAGTGCGGCCAGCCTGTTTACGTGAGCGTACTTCCTACTAGATGTGGATGGAGGCCTCATGTGGTTTGAAACAGTTGAAGATAAAGTGCTGGATGGGGCTGAACGGTGTTAGTCAGGGCATTCTGCCTCTGTTCATTTGTATCATGGCTGATCTGCCCACAGCAGCTCAGGGGGAGGCACTGGGGCCCTTTCCAAAATGGGTCATCGGTTAAGTGCCCTTCAGCAGAAATTGAATCTCACCTCCTGCCTGAATTGTATTGAGCCATGGTAGAGACAGCATTGACCTTCAAATGGAACAGTCTACGTATACTCATGTGGGGGATTTCCATAATGGCCACTATAAGACAATGTAGTAAATTGATTTCTTTGCTAAATACATAGTTTGATCTTAATTTCCTTTTAAACTATTTAATAAAATGGTATCCTTGATGTTTTGCTTTTTACTATTTTTCTGATTTCACCACGTACACTGTGATGCCAGCCTCATTACTTGTAACTCCATGGCATTATATACTATTGTGTGTGTGATATTTCGTTGGACTTTAAAGCAATTTGTCCATGCTTCCTAGAGCCAGACATGCTCAAACCCAGATATGGCTTTATGTGAGGCACACTGTCTTATTCTATAACAGACCTCATTCTGTAGAGCTCTCAGTACACACAAGCAGCCATCATTCATAGGTACTGAGCATCCTCTGAGAACACACCAAGGCACTGATTAAAAATGCCCACTGCATGCTCCTCTGTCCTCACCAAGTAGAGAGACTTGCACAATAGTTGGCTCCCCTGATATGAAGGGTAATGAATTTCAATGAAGCTTGGTAGAATCCATGATTTATGCGTTGGCCTATGTCGAGTGTGTGGCTAAGAGATATTCATGGCCCCCCTACTCTCAGAGGAAACACAAGCAATAGACATTGGAGACCGCAGGCTAACGAGCGTGTCAGCTTTCAGAAATAGTTCTGCACTTCCCTTCAGTCAATTTAAATATGTGTGTTGTTCGTTTGAATCTGGACTTCATAGGAAAGATTACCTCAGTTCAGTGCATTTGTAGAAATTGTATGGTGTTTGAAAATAGAAACAGTGCGTCCTTTCATGTCTTTCTATACTAAAAATAAACTACTATGCTGTGTAAGAATACATACATGAGCCATGAATTTCATATCTCTTTCCCATGCATTATTGTTTTACTGAGTGGAATTTTAATAATATGTATTCACACACTGTAACCAAGAAGATACCCACATTGTGCAGCCTCTCTCACTTTGAGCCAAACAGGCCTGCCCTCGTACATGTTTGTGTTGAAAACCATCGCAACACGACCAAAATGCTGATTTGCTTCCACCGTGCTGGAGGACAGAATCTCCTGTCTTCTTTAACTAGGTAGTAAAGCCAGGCCTGGAGCATAGAACCATCAGCAATTTTTCTGCATCTTTTTCCTCTCTCTTTATTTGAATTTTATCTCCAGTCATGATGGACTGTTGTCTAGAGTATAGATCACGTTTCCAGTCCTTTGTGGAGCATAGGAGCTTCTTTGTTCAGCAAGTTTTGCCTCAGAGCTTCGCAGCCTCGAGGCACTGGACAAGATTGGATATTTTTCAGCACCATTTCAGGTTTAATTTACTCAGTGTCATGTTCCACAAATCTGCTGCTGTGAGAGCCTCAAAAATCTGTGAACTATAGTTTTTCATAAAAACTACTGACAGAATACGCTAGCTGAAATAATTATTTTGCCAATATATCTGACATAGTTATGAGGATAAATAGAGGAAATAATTCAGAGTGCAATGCTGATCACCTGTTTCCTGAAACTCATTGCATTTGAATAGGTTTCCACTAAAAAACAACACTGTATCATATATTAAATGCTTAAAATGCACATTATACATGTGTGTATCACTCAGCTTGATGATGGACCTCAAATAGGAAAGTCTGTGCACAGATGTAGAATTGTTCAGTAAGTTTTTATCTTTTTATAATTGTTGCCATTTTAAATTCTGTTAAATAAAAACAACTTTACTCCAAACTGGTTTGCTGCAGGAAAGAAATCGACAGGAGTGGATCATGTTCTTACCAGTATCATTAGGAATAAGAATCAGCCGTGGGAAAATGCGTGGGAGGCAAATTGTTTATTTGCATTACTCATTAATGTCCTTTTTACCCTTTTGCAGAATCTATTGACGACTGTCCAAGTAACTGCTTTGGAAATGGTGACTGTGTAGCTGGAACGTGCCACTGCTTTTTAGGATTCAAAGGGCCTGACTGCGGAAGAGGTGAGTCAGTTTCTGTATTTCTATGTCTTATTTATTGAAAAACACAAATTAACCTTTTACTAATATGGTATATTACATAATATGATGTGGGGTTAAATGAAAATTTAATATACTCAAATTGTGTATTAAAAGATTATAATTTTAACTTCTGTCCTTATTTCGTAATGGTTGGTTTTATCTCTTTGCTAAATTTGCTTATGTTTGTTTTAGTTATTGATTTTCTTTATCTTCACTTTTGACTACAAAGTCAAAAGCCACCCATTAGTTAAAGCTTAAAAGCGTGTCAAAACATTGCCAGTCTTAGAATGTTCTGACAATTCTTGGTACTGTATTTTAATTGGATAATGGTTCTGTTATACATGCTCTATTATTACACTCTGGATAAGTTGTCCTATTCTAAGCTTTTAAGTACGATACCTTTCCATTCTTGTGTTGAGAACTATAAAAGATACACATTTAACAGTATGGTAGGGACCCTACTGTCACATTGACCCTAGTGATACGTAGACACCCTTTGAAGCTATGGTTGGAAGAGTCCATTCAAATGCATGTGTGCTGTCTGCTCTTTTCACAGCTGCCTGTCCGGTGCTGTGCAGTGGGAATGGTCAATACCTTAAAGGTCGCTGTATGTGCCACAGTGGCTGGAAGGGCTCAGAGTGTGACGTTCCCACCAACCAGTGCATTGACATCACATGCAGCGGCCATGGGACCTGCATCGGGGGGACTTGTATCTGCAACCCAGGCTACAAGGGAGAGAACTGCGAAGAAGGTGACTGCCATAATAACTCCCAATAATGTGTCCCAGACTAGTGAAAGTGTCTGTAATATGGTTGCTATAAACATTATAACTTGTTATTGCTTGACATTTCCCAAACAATAATGAGAACAGCTATTAAGTTGTTATGGCTTATGTTCCAGTCCAACTCGTAATAAAGGAAGGACATCCTCTGTAATGAGTCATATAGTAAAACATAACCTTTTCACAATATGCATGCAGGTGACTTTTGCTTTATAAATCATGCAGAAAAGAAACCGTGCCAAAACTTTAGTGTCCATTTATGGGAAAGAAAACTACGTTATATGTTGATTTATTTGGTGTTGCCCATGCATGATGCTGGATAAGGCTTGACCAGACTGAAAGAGCCATTGTGTTTGTCACTTGGTGAAGGCTCTCATTTCAAGATGAAAAATGGACCCTTGGAGTTTGATAAATGACTGTTTCTGACATCCATAGGCCCCTATTCTATTTGGGGGAGAGTGTTGAGCCATAAGGAGTGGAGGGGAATGTGTACGAGCACCCTTTAACATTTTTACCTTTCTTCTATCCGACCTTCAGCCTCAATGATTAATTGCCAGGAGAGCGTTTCTTGTCAGTTAGCCTCTGATCTTTGTGCCATGCGCCTAAGCCATCTGCTAAAAGGCTAGAGATCCTGTTTGTCTTACTCTAACGGCCTTTATACTCATGAAGGCAAGGTGCCATGGCGTGGCCGACTGCTTATAGTGTCCAGACTGCTTTTACTTGGCACCCATTTGCCATCTGTGTGAACGATACGACCATTCAATCATACAAAGAACCATTTTATTTGGGATGTCTGCACCCACAAAACTCTTGTCCCCTCCTACACAAGTTTGTGGTAGACATAGATGTG
>JACM01050457.1:0-37425 GCA_000787095.1 Periophthalmodon schlosseri
AATTTCCCATTATATTAAAATCAGACTAAAGAAACAATAAGTTCTGTTAAAGAGTGCGTTTACATGTGCTCAAGTATCCCACTTAAGAGACAGTATGTTGGAAATGATGTTTGCTAAGAAACTTCTGTTGTGTTTTTATTACCAAAGCTTTTATTTTATAGTGAACTGATGTAACAATTTTTTTTTTTTTTTTTTTTTTTACTATGTTTGAATTCTACAGAAGTCCTGAGCGGCACCAACAGCTCAAAAAAATGGATCAAATTTTTTTATTTTTTTTATTTTTTTGTACTGACAGCTCTTTTTTTTCTTGTCCTTTCTTTTTTTTTGCACCAACAGCTCCGAAAAAATTTCTTGTTTTTTTTTTTTGCACTGTTGCTGTGGCTGATGTAAAAAAAACACAGACACAGTTCTAGCTTCTAACTTTCTTGACCGCTCTGAAATCTCTGTCCTAATTCACCGATCCAAACCTTCTACCTGCCAACTCGATCCTCTTACAACATCTGGTCAGTCTTCCCTCTCCTCACTCATCACTTTGATTCCTGTCATCATTCACTCCTCAACCTCCTCTGGTATTGTTCCCACCACTTTCAAGAGTGCAACTTCACCTCTATCATATTTTGGGGCGCCAAGAAATAAATGAACAAGAAGCAGAGATATATCCACAGGAGCAGCACAGGCACAAACATGGTGAGAGCAGAGAGCAAACAAGGACATGAGTCAGCCGAGGTTGAGGTACAAATCTGTGTATGTTTAGCTCTGCCTCCAGTGATAGTGGACTTGATAGTGAATATGAAGTAGGGAATGATGTATTTGTTCAAAGCCCTGTTGAAGCCCTAAGGCCTTGGCTTTCCAGGTTTGGAGATATTGCATAACACATTTCATTTCCCTTTATATCACACCCAAATTCAAATTATATTCCACAAACACAAGTTCTGTGTAGTTAATGAATGACAACAGTTCCCACATGTCCATACTTGTTTGATCTAGGATCAGAGGTGGAAAGTTTACTGAATATTTGCAGGAAAAACACTCCTCAGAGTAGTTACATGTTACAAGTTTTTAACACAACTGGATTTTAGATCATGTTTTTAACGTGACCAATCAAAAAGGGTAAAACTGAATTTAGTCATTTAAACTCTCAATCCACATATTCTTCAGTCCAGGTCAGTTTATTTATCCAGACATTTCACAGAGGCTAAAGTAAAACAAATAATAGACAATTTTTCATTACTTTCTTCAATGTCAGAAGTTTACATACAGTAAGATTACTATGCCTTTAAACAATTTGGGAAAAGGATTGTGGACTTGTACAAGTATGTGTGCAATCGTGTGCAATTTCCAGATGCCTGAAGGTGCCACGTTCATTTGTTCAAACTATCACGCCACCTCCTCGTACGTCAATAAAGAGTTATTTTACTAATGGCTTGATCAGTCTTGAAATTGTGCAAACTTGGCCACTGATGCCAACACCAACAACGGCACCGACGCCACCAACACCACCTTTGAACTTGCTGGCTGACCCAAACTTAGGAGGTAGAATGACCTTTAAATACACTCTAACTTTATTTTAATATACTTGGCTTGGATAGCCAACACGCCACACTTGCTCTGCTCGTAACCAGGCGTGCGTCTCTATCAAAAATAGTTGAGCAGAACCAAACAAAACAACAACAGTTCCCACCAGACTACCAAAATAAAAACACTAAAATACTAATAAACATATTATTCTAACATTATTTAAATAAACAGTAAATCAAAATTAGAGCAGTAAAACAAACAATTATACACAAGTATAAACACCATGGGAATGTCCAGCCCTCAGACCACTTAGACCCAGAGATGAACGTGCTTTGGTCTGAAATGTGCATATCAACCCAAGAACAAAAGCAAAAGACCTTGTGAAGATGCTGCTGAAGCTGGTGAGTGTGTTAGTATCCACAGTGAAACGAGTACTGTACCGACATACACACAGGGACAAAGACTGTCATTTTTGGAGACATGACCTGTGGTCTGATGGAACTAAAATTGAACTGTTTGGTCACAATGAGCATTGTTGTGTTTGGAGGAAAAAGGAGAACGTTTACAAGCCCGAGAACACCATCCCAACTGTGAAATACGGTTGGGATCATTTGGTGCACGTCACAAAATAGATGACATCATGAGGAAAGAACATTATGTGGAAATACTGAAGCAACATCTCAAGACATCAGCCAGGAAGTTAAATCTTAGGCGCAAATTGATCTTCCAAATGGACAATGACCTGAAGCGTACTGCCAAAGTGGTTACAAAGTGGCTTAAGGATCACAAAGTCAGTGTTTTGGAGTGGCCATCACAAAGCCCTAATCTCAATCCTATTGAAAATGTATGGGCAGACCTGAAAAGGCATGTGCGAGCAAGGCGGCCTATAAATTTGACTCAGTTACACCAGTTCTGTCAGGAGGAATGGGCCAAAATTCCTGCCAGCTATTGTGAGAAGCTTGTGGAAGGATATCCAAAACGTTTGACCCAAGTCATACAGTCATAAAGGCAATAGTACCAAATACTAATGAAATGTATGTAAACTTCCTTCTCTCATTATTCTGGCATTTAGCAAATAGAAATAATTTTGGTAATCCTAATTGACCTAAAACAGGAAAAGTTTGAGATAATGAGAAAAAAAGTGCTTGTGTCTTTTTATATGGTGTATGTAAACTTCTGGTTTTGATTGTAAACACATATGCTGCTATCAGCATTCACTTTCACTTTCACATATGTGTTCTACAGTCTTTTAACTCTAGGTCCAACTTATTCCATTTACCCCAATAACAAATATAATTCTGCTTTACATTTGTGTTTTTTTTTTCTTTTTAAACATGTTACACCTTCTGAAATATAAACTCTATCCCTCTTCTGAAATATGAGCTCTGGCCAGTTAGAATAGGAGAGGTGTGTGTAGCTTTAGAAAGGAGCAGAGGCAACTGTGGACTGGGACAGTTGGGACTTGTACTGTTCTCAGTATGTTGTATGACTGAAAATGTAACAAATTACTACCACATGGCTAAAATTATACTTGATTAAAAGTACAAGAACAGACTTAAAATTCAATTACCACAAAAATCTACTCAATTACAGTGACATGAGTGTTTCTAATAAGTTACTTTCCACCCTATAGGCTCCCCACTTACCATGTGAAAATACCTCTCAGCCCTAATGACTGGAGGTCTGCTTGTGCCAGTTATTGAAAATCCTTTTGCATTATAAAGTAAAGGATTTAAAATGGCTAACAACAGGAGTTAACTGTGGAAGTCATTTTGTTTCCTGTATTTTGGTGAGTTTTGCATGAGGGTGTTATCCATTCAGCTGGTCTTAAATATGAACACATTTTGTGTAAATTTAATGAACACAAATAATACATCCCTTGATCTCACAGATTTTCAGTCCCCACAATGTGATAAAGACACAAAAGACACACAATTGTGATTAGAAATAAGCTTAAAGCGAGACACTATAGCTAAGTTTTGGTCAGTTTTGTTATTTTAAAATAAGCTTTAAACGTGCACTATGTAACTTTTCTGGTAGACGGGCTGTCACTTGTCTTCATGGGGATTGCTTTGCGTAAAATGTTCCACACAATTAGCATTAATGAATAAAAACTTGATTGATATTTATGCCATTGTGGAACATTTAAGGTAAAGCAATAACATCTCCATTGAGACAAAACATGTCAGAAATGACAAGAACATTCATACTGTTAGCGAGCTTACCTCTCCACAGATCTGACCTGTAACTTGGTGTGGTGGCCTGGGATCTCCTTCAAAATGGATAGGGTTATAATGCCATATTGTAGGAATTCCAGAGCTCCATGGAGACAAGCAGGTGACGTACCCTCCACCAAAAAAGTTACAGTGTATCTTTTATGTGGCATACAGTAATATACCAGTGTAAAACACATTCAAAATGTATTCACTATTTTCAAATTAAAGCTTTAAAATGAGTTTTTATGATACTTAAAAGTAAATGAATGTTGAGTTCAGAGCTGCCAGACTAGTGACAGTGATAACAGTGCTTGAGATGAGTGGTTGATACAATAACCATCATTCTAGAAACAGTAAGTGAATGAGAAGTTCTTGTGGTCAGTAAAAACCATGTGGAACAAATGACTGTAAAATTACATGTCTAAAAACACTGAACTTTATTGATTTCTGAATAACAACAGATCTACAGACATGGCTTGAAGAGTCACACTTTATTTACAAAAATACTGAGAACCAAACAGTCGAGGCGAGGAAGCGCGACAATAACATTCCCTACAACAACATTAGCAGCATTAGCAGCTAAATGCTCCTGTTTGCATGTGTGTTGGGAGTGGACTGGAGTTTGCAGGGTGAACCTCAGCTCTACAGGCTTCTTCGGGGCTTCGACCTTTGCCACTGTATGCGGTGCTTTATCAGGCGTGTGTTCGAGTTGATCGCGTTTGGTTTCTGAAGATAGGAGGGGACTTCCTGTTTACTTTCTGCGGCGGGCAGCAGCTCCCTTCTTGCTACTGTAATACGGAAAGATGAGAAAAAAGCACGTCAAATATGAGAAAAATACATGTGTTGAAGACCACACTGTTCTTGTGGTGGTGACTAACTTGACTTGAATAACTGATTAAAAACAAAAAAAAACTAATTCAATGACTGAGATGCAAGGAAATAGTTTGAGAACAATCCTACGCTATAATCTGTCACAACACCACAACATATAGAGGGGCACTAAGACAAATACTACACCATTACACAGTAAATTACAGGACTATGAGCCATGTCTGGTATAAATTACTTCACATGTTCTAAAAAAATGTATTTGAACATGCAATGCAACAACTTTGGCCCACAAACTGAGCTCATGCAGGACTTACCTGTATAGACCAACATATTACCCAGTCCACATAGCCCATAATGTTACTGATATGATGAGTTGAAATGCCCACAAAATAACATAGTTTATCCAGTCAATGTGAGTGTACAATAAAATATATTTAGTGGTGACAATCATTATTACTAGGACAGAATAACATGTTACTTAAAACACAAGATGTCTGAAAAATCCAATCAGATTTTGATCAAAGCATTGACACATTGGAGCTTTAGTCGTTAAAGAAGACCATGACATGTAGACTGATACGCATTTTTACCATGATAAAGTTAAAGCTCCAGTTGTCAATTACACATGAAAGTGGTCAGTAGTGTTTTAAATACTTGTACAATAATTATAGAAATCTAGACGGTCATTTTGTTAAAGTTAGAAATTGAATGTACACTTCTAGTAAATGGACTGTCCTTGAGTTTTGGAGTAGTGTTTTTGTTTGTAAGATGAATTAGGTTAACTCAAACTGCTGAAGTTAAATGTAGTGATTATTCGTGGTCAGTAAACGCAGCATGGACCGCACTGTACTTACTGCTTCTGCCACTCATCAATGCGCTTCCTGTATGTGAGCACCTGAAAATGACACAGCAGCCATTTTAACACCTGGCATAATGTTACCTCTGTGATGTGGGAACTCGCCTTTTTCTTCATGGACTGGACATGGGTCTCCTAGTGCATTGTGGGAAAGCAAGACTCACAAACAAATGCAACTTTAGCTTGAAGCCCTAGCTATAGCTTACTTACCTGCACAACCAGATTCACACACCACTCCTTTTCTAATATTTTTTAAAGAAATTTCAGTTTCATGAGGGCATTTTAAATTGAAGTGGAATGTATAACAAATGTATTGCAATATTTATTTATATTTAAGTACTATGTGGAACCTTTTGCCTAAAATATTAGTTAAGTAATTGATTAATTATGCAACTGATTAACTATGTGCGATAACAAATGAAACTTTTGAGCCTTAATCTTATAGCTAATATTTGACTAGTAAACCAACCCTAACCCTGGACTGCAGTGGTGCACTGGTTGTTCTCTGGGTTGCGGGTTCCTCCATGCTAACTGCGCTAGCCTCATGCAGTGAGCCACGGCTGGACAAACTGCTCTGCTCTACTTACAATTTACTGAGCTCCTCCACTCTCTTACGCAGGGTTGTAACCTGGGAACCAAAGAGCACATTCGCCATTGAAATACAAGCTAGTAAACAATGTAGGACCAATCAAAGGAAGCCACCTGCAAGGAGCTATAAGGGGAAAAAATCTAGTAAAATCTGCCAAAACCTGCGAGTGAAAAGTTTATTTAGTGTCGAAGACCGTATTATTTATGTTAAAGATGAAAGATGAAAATGAGGTGTTAGGTGACATTTATGAAAATACATTTTAGTATTCAGATTTCTACTAATAATTGATAAGTTAGTTTATAATGATTTTACCACAATTGCAGTAACTCCTTTCTGTTTCAGCAAACTGGGAGTAAAAAATAGAACACGTTAAAAAAACTAGATAGTATTTCCATCATCCTTATATATATGGGAATATATATACTTATAATTTAGTCAACTAGTTAGGACTAATGATCATGTTCAAAAGGAGAGAATTTTACCATTGACTATAACTTTTCTGGTGAGTGGTCTGTCTCCAGCGAGATGTTATTGCTTTACTTACACAGTACAGCATTGAACTTATCTATCTTGCATTTATTCCATTAGAAATGTTTTTATTGCTCAAAAACACCTTGAAAAACACGGATTCTTACAGTTACCTCTCCACAGATCTAACTTGGTAGCCTCACCTGCTTGTCTAGATAAGTTAAATGCCATACTGTGGAACTTTCCAGCCAAAACATTAACATCTCCAAAGAAACAAGCAGATGATGGACTCTCCACCAGAAAGTTACACAGTGCACCTTTCAATCACTTTCATTATATTATGAAAACGGTTGGGCATCCTCACCTCATATTTCTGCCTCTTCAGTCTCTCCATGTGGTCGAACTTCTCGGACTCCAGCTGACGCATCCAGTCATGCAGCTCATTGATCTTGTCCCTGTTTCACAGTAAGTGCATTAGAGGGTAGAGCAAATATAAAGATGTATCATAAATATATTGGGTTCGTACTTCAGTTTGTCCTCGTTCAGGTGGTCAATGTTGAGGGCCTTGCGTCTGGCGGCCAGGATCTTCTTCTTCTTCTCTCTCTCAGTCTCTTTCTTGCCTCCTCTCTTCTGGTCAGCCTGTTCGGAGATGGTTAAGTTTAGTTAATGCAGTGAAGATCGCAATATGTTTAATTTGAACTTTTTGTATTGTATGGCTAGCTCATCATTTATTGCATGCTTGTTCATTTCTACATGATTGTAACAAAAGGGTGTACTTAACATAAACAGCACAGTAATAGCATAGTGATTGGATCGGAATCGCAATTTTTTTCATAGTTTGGCCGGGGGTGCGACTTATACTCAGATGCGAGTTATATGTGAAATGTATGTTTTTTTTCTTCATTATTATGCATTTTTTGGCTGGTGCGACTTATACTCCAGTGCGACTTATACTCTGGAAAATCCAGTAATTAGCAAGAAAATACTAACAGTCTGCATACTGAGTTAGGGTGAGTACTATATGAAATGAAGATGAATGGCAGATCCGATGGTCCTATTTCGAATTAATGAATAACTAACTTGTAATTAGCATAATACCAAATTTTAGTGTTTCTTACTTTTTCTAAAACAAATAAAAATGGTTGTGAATATTATAATATTTTAATCATAGCTATGTAACACAAAAAGTGAAATTTGTTCCTCTGAAATCTGAATCACATGCTTTTAAGGACAGAGGGTTGGCAGTGGACCTATCAATTAAAAAGATCCAAAATGAAATTACATAATCTGGATCATGATCAAAATGTGATTAATTACAGAGCCCTGTACCATAACTATACTTTTACTTACCATGCTATTTTCACCCTAGTCTCATGCCATTACTGTGCTGTTAAGTGCTCTAGCTCTTCACTCATATGTTCATGCAGCGCTCACTCTCTGCAGATGGCTGCTGTAGTTAGAGCCCATGTTGGACAGAGCAGACTTCTTCTTGGCCTCTTCATCTGCCTTCTTCTTGGCGTCAGCCTCCTCTCTGACCCGCCTCTCCTCCTGGTGGTCACCAGTGGAATAACAGTTTGAGTCACTATTATGCGTGTGGGTTTTTTTTTGTGTGTTAAATTTTGTGTTATCACGAACCTCACGTCTGGCCTGGCGCTCCTTCTCCTTCTCAGCACGGATCCTCTGCTGCTCAGCCCTCTCAGCACGACGCTTCTCCTGCAGCACAGCAATACAAACACATTGTCACATACTTCACATGTGAAAGAAATCATATAAGTCTGGGCTAATGGGTAATAAACAGTTACATCAGATGTGAGTAATCTGCTTTCTCTCAGATTGTTCACAACTGTGCAGGTTTTGACTAGGAAAATTATTCAAAAAAAATAACAAACTAATGTGGCAAAAAATGTTGCCTATTGAAAGTTATTTTAAAATCTATTGTACTTTTTCTTCCAAATACAACAGTTACTGGCTTATGTCACCAGGTATTTTTGTTGATCCTTTTGTGAATGTAAACACGCGCCAAAAATCAGGTCACATGATTTGGTTATCTGATTATTCTAGTTATCTGATTTTACTGTAAATGTACTGTGTGTGAATGAATGTCATTAATCATCATGACTGCATGCATGACCTGTGCGCTTAAAAAAGTAAATGTATATTGTCTGAGATTCCCTTAGTTGTCTATTCTCATTTAGTTAAACAGAATGCATTTGTTAGGATGTGTAAACTCACAATTCTCTCCTTCAGGGCGATGAGCTCCTCCTCCTCCTTCTTCCTGCATTCAAAGTGCTGGTCAATCAGGGCCTGCAGCTCAATCAGATCCTTGTTCTGACGTTTCTTCTGGATGTCCTGTACCACCAAATCAACAAACCATGTCATATGCAGCAATAATGACTCAAAATAATATACTTCAGTTAGGAAATATTCAATATACTTACATCAAAGTCCACTTTCTCACCATCGGGGATTTTGGGGGCGCTAGGCCTAAGAAACAGGTACAGTTTTTGAATTTAGTTATACAAAACACGTTTGACTTATTATTAATAAGTAAGGTATTTATATATTGATGACTAATATAAATGGGACTTACTTGAACTTTGGCTTCTCCTCTGCAAGTTAAAAATGAAGAAGGGACAAGTACATGTTTTGGGGTTAGAAACACTGAAGATTATTGCATTTCTGTCAGTAATTATACTTTAATAAAGTTACATAGCCAAACATGTTTTTTAAAGTTATGGTTAGAAAAAGATCAACTAAAAAATGGTCAAAAAAGATATTAAAAAAGAAGAGTTTTAACAGCATAAGGATAAATCATCTTGCTGTGAGTGAAGTTATGGTCTGGAGTCCTGGTTATGGTTATGGTTTAGATTTCTCCCTGTCCATTGCGTTGCTTAGTGGTTTTGTTGGCTTGACCCCAAAATCATTTAAAACAAGCAAGACAAGGAAATATAGTGTATTGTTTCTCGGAAGAACCAGATTCCTGCGGTACATGCCATGCGGGCATAGCATGTGGCAGAGTTTAGCGGTGGGGTCGCTGCAGTGAAGCACATGTAAGCGTCAATATTCTTTCACCCTTTTCCTTTACTCAAAGATAATTGTAAATTGTATTTTTAGTAATGATTTAAATTCTCCAATTGCGCTCCTAGAGTTGGACGAACAGATAAAATTTGGACAGACATTTTGTGAACAGCAGGCGTTCCCCAGCCCAGTACAGTACAGACGAAGACCAGGACACTATGGTCCCCCCAAAATCAGAGTCTCATTAGAGATCAACATACCTTCCTCTTCAAGGGCCTCTGCATGCAGCAAGCATCGAGAACAGAGCAGAATACAGAGTTAGCAGGCACACAAGCTGACACGCAGCTCTACAGTTACATGAATACACTATTCAGATAGTTGCCAGGTTCAGCGTTAGCAAACTAATCATTTGCTAATCATTGGGAGGCTTCACACATTAAAATGTACATAAAGACATTAGCCTATACATAAGTATGTATAAACAGTATGTGTGAGAACCAGCAACTATTTGAGATACTAAATATAGTAAAGGACTACAGCAAAGTGACTGAAATAGTTGTTTCCACATGCTATAGGATGATTTACACCATCACAAAGGTTCACCCAGACAGCATGTGGATGCAGTAAATTCAGAGGCCAACCCCAGGAACATGGCAGCCTATGGCAGAGGTAAAAAAATATACTTTTAACACATCTTAGTCTGACTGATCTAATGCCATGCTAGGGCAGCTCTGTCTGCTGTAATAAATATAAACAAAGCCAAACCAGAGGAGGTCAGCTGACATGTACTCCATGAACAGCCAGTACATGTTCACAGATATAGTTAGCATCAGACACTGAAGGAGGCCAACATTGGGAATTTAACTGTGGGCTGCCTATTTAAATACATTTGTACCAGTGTGTACCTGGCCTCAGTAAACTATTAGCATACAGAGGTGGCATGATTTATTTTTAAGCATAGGCTTAATAACATAGTAACATGTTAGTGGCCTATATTTATTTTTTACTTTGAACAAGACATTGTATGGCAGTGCATTACAGACACCAAGCAGCCACACTGTATGCTAACTAGTTAAGCCAGCTATTAGGATATTTAGCATTTAAATGCATCAAATGATGTCCAACATTATAGTTTGATATGGTTCTCATATAGGCAAAAGGGGCCTGTTTCACTTTTCCACATACACCAACAAAGTTTAATTTATAAGCCAGACGTTTACAAATATTCTATTTAAAGTTTAGTTTTACAGCTTTGGCCTTGTGATTAGTCATGCTGTCACTGTAGACTGATACCTTTAGTTGTTGATATGAAATCTCTTGTTTGTCAGAGGTGAAGGGAAGGTAGCATTAGCATTAGCAGACATGTAAACATGTGCGTCTGGAGCAGAGCGGTCTGTCTGGCTGTAGCCGGTGGAGCGCACCTGTCTGTGGGTTTAAGGATGATAGAATACCCCTCCCCTTGGTGCCACATACCTTCAGGCTCGGGCTCAGGCTCGGGCTCTGGTTCGGGCTCGGGTTCTACCTCTGGTTCAGGCTCTGGCTCTGGCTCTGGTTCTGGCTCTGGCTCTGGCTCTGCCTCGGCCTCAGGGGCCGCCTCAGGGGCCACTTCTACTTCCTCTACTACCTCCTCTTCTACAGCTAAACATGCAGCAAGCACGGGGAGGAGAGGCGTCAGAGCGTTAACATGGGGGACCATAGGGGCAGAGCCATAGGGACAGAGCAACAGGACAGGTGTCAGACATTATGGAGGCTGCAGCAGTCTGGGGGACTGCCACCAGGCGGCGCTAGAGCATGTAAAGAGCAAGCAGTTATTTCATAAGTCATGATGTGATGGTTTTCCGGAGAGACCAGTATAAACGTCTTTATCCTGACTGATATACACTATATTCTCAACTGTCTTTCACTCGTGTTGGAGTTAGTGAAGAGACATGCCACAAAAGTTGTATTGGGGTAAGAAGAACACACGTTGAAAATATGACTGCATTAGTGTGAATAATATTAGGAGTCTGCAGGCCGTGTCTTACCATCGTATTCTTCACGTCCATCCGAGAAAAGAAGGAAAGGAGCATTACCAACAAGATCCCATTTGTACCCAGTTTTGACATTTTACAGCAAAATCTGGGTACACCGGGATCCATGCTAAGCATACACAGCACAGTCCCCAGAGCAGAAGACACCGTTTAATGTGCAAATGTGAGCATTTCCACCATTAAAGGTCTTACACTGGGCTCTAGGGGACTGCGGATTGCAGATGGTCATGCAGAGCTGCAGGTATCATTGAAAACTGGACACTGCTGTATTTTCACCTGTATTTTTCAATGACTGTTGTAAATATAGCATTGTCTTGTTGTCAATGATAGAACCTGCAGCCATGCGACAGCAGCATAGTAACATTCAATATATGCAGATTTGTTTTAAGAGAAATATTGTTTGCACAGAGGAATCTGAGGAGTCAAGCCAAACCTGCAAACATACGACTGTACCCTGTTCATACACAATCCTTATGTAAAAGGCTGAAAACTAGATATACAGATTAAAAGTGACATCACTGGAGATTAGCATGGACCTCGTGGTTGTACTAAATATTACAGAATGTTGTTTGTGTTTGTGTCACAAAGAAAGGGGTACTTACCCTCCACCTGATCACTGTAAGACACAATGAAAGGAAAAATCAATTCACAATTTCACATGTCCATCTGTAACTCTATAGTAATAATAATAATAATTTGACTTACACTTCTTCTGTGTCAGACATGGTGACAGTGGACTTTCCAACCTGGAGAAAAGAGAGAGGAGAAGAACTTAAAGTCTTCCTGCAAGAAGAAAGTAAGCAGCCATATGTGTATTTTTAGCCTGGGATTATGTTTCAAATGTCTTAAATATCTGCAACCGACCCCACCCTGACCATACCCCATCCCAATGGCCTTGACATATCTCCCACAACCCCTCACCTCATTAAAAATCCCCAAAATAAATCAAAGCTTACAAAGCCATTTACTTCAAACTCATAAGAATTCAAATAATAGTCTAATATAACTATTCAGATTGTTTACAATTAATCATTTAAAGGATGGGGGAATCTGAGCCCAAGACATGAAACTGCTACAGCAATGATAAGTGAGAAGAGTAGCCAAACTTAGACATATGCCACAGTCTGAGAGGAAGGGAAGAGTAATGGTGTGGCAACCAAAAGCTAAAAATGGTTTTAAAAAGGTCAAGCTAAAGGTCTAAAAGGCCCTAAAGCAGTTTATATATATAGACCATAATGTGTCCAAGTTAAAAAGTCAATGTTGCAGTAAATGCAGCAAAAAAATACAAAAATTAGAATTAGAATTTGCAAATACTGTGAGCCTATATGATGACCACCTACTCAGACTAATTGACAGACTGCAGCTACTTGTCAGTGAAGTAAAGTAGAAGTACATTTTTTGTAGAAAAATACTTACAATTATATATTTAATTACTGCAATTTGAGTATTTGTTATGTACTCCTTTCACCTCCGCTAACAATGGACTGACTCTTCAATGATAAACATACATGACCCGGGTTTATCCATAATCAGATCTGTCAGCGATTAGATGCTAGCTTAGGAGGCCATTAACGGCATTAGCGCTGGACATCAAAACTATTTCCAATGGGCAGCTGCGGAGGTGTCATCTCTGGTTTCAGCGACTCCATGTTCGAAGATTGGGTTCCCCTTCGTCTTTGGATCACTACCCATAATTCCACCTCCATGCCCTTATCTGGTCGTGTCACCCTCACATGGGTCCTTCAATCATTTTTGCATACCTCCCAGATGACTGTGAGTTAAAATAAACTCAAATTGGGTAGGAGAAGTTTAAGAGGGTGTAAGTCTCAAGTAGGTAGTTAGGTTGTGAAGTTTCTAACCACTACGTAATTTGTCAACTAAGCTAAACATTCGGTAGCCTTGTTAAGATTCTTGGCTTCTTTTCAAGATGATAATTTGTTGATCCATTTTGCTGTACACACCTGCCACACCCACTGGACAATGTATTTTAACAATGTCTAAACTCTAAGCAATGCCCCTCTGTCTCCAATGTAAGCCATCGTCAACAATAACTTGACAGGCGCGTCTACTGCTCACTGGCCAATTGCATAACTTATTAGTGTCATCTTCTGTCTTCTCAAGCGGAAAGCCACTTCAAAGGCCATAAGCCAGTTGTAAATCCCACAGGTATGGACCGCTGGATCCCGACCAGAGCGGGCAGAGAAACAACAACACATGCCCTATGATTGCAGCTGTTGAAATCCTAGGCGCTTGTTATTTAAATTACTTAATCTGCATAACTCGAAGACTAGACTACTATGCCTACTATGCAAATAATACAACTTTGAACATTTAATTTCAAAAAGTCTAATTTGTCACATCAACCCTGTCCTTAGCAGCTTGTTTTTAACCATGACAGTGATTTTAACATATGCAGCTGTCAGGACACAACTTCAAGGGGGGACAAAAGCACTTGAATTCCAATAGATATTTTCTACTCAAAACCTGCCACACTAACTAACCTGCTTTATCTGTCTTTCCTTACCTCAGAAAAGCTGAAAGAAGTGAGCTCCCGTTGGCCGAGACAGGCTGTAAGGTTCTGCAAACTTACCGCGCTGATTATGTCCTTCTGTTATAGTGACACTTGATACCCTCCACAACGCCATTGGACGAAGGGGCGACCGGGGGGCACTGTCTTGGGCCAGCCACCCCTCCCACCGACCACGTACCACCGTTTTTTGCTGGCACTCAAAAAAGGAGATGCAAGGAGGCGAGTGGTAAGGTGGGTGCAGTCTCAAGTTTGGAGAAGGGGACAGCTAAGATGCCCCCCCTCCCCTTCCTCTCCTCGCAAACACATACACCCCCATAGGGCTGCTATTCTGGGGGTGCTGCATTAGGCAAGCACATTTCTCCAAAGAGCGAGAGGAGACTTGGGCGTCTTGGAGCAAAGCAGGTGCTGGGTTATAGACATAAACATCGTGCATGGAATAGTGGAAGCGAAGCAAAGTGAAGCAAAGCAAAGTCCTGCTGGTTTCCTAGTTATTATACATCATTGAACATCAATAGGTTTACATATATTTCATTATTTTGTGTTTGTTTGATTGTTTGTTTGTTTGTTTGTTTACAAGAAAGTATCAAAATATACATACTTTTGTGTCAGATCCATTTGTGAAGGTGCAATATGTAACTTGGTGGAGGGTCTGCTACCTGATTGTTGCTATGGCTTTGACTGCAATGTTCCAATGTTAAGTTTAATGGTATTAAACTTATTTATCTCCACAGACACAAACAGGTGATCCCATGAATCCAAGTTAGTGGTCAGATCTGTGGAGAGGTGACCCTGCTCACTGTGACAATACATGTTTTTTCAAGGCATTTTTGATTAATAAAAATAATACTTACTGAATAAATACAAAATAGATACATCAAATGCCATACTGTTAGACATTCCAGGTAAAGAAATACGTTACATAGTGCATCTTTAAATTTTCAGTCTTCTTTATCTTTTTTTGGTTATTAGCTCATGATTTTGTCCTTAACAACTGACAATATGTTTCTCCATTGGTGGTGTTAGCTGTTGAAATACTGTATGTATGATAACATTAGTGCCCCTAAAGAACAGACAAAATGTTCTGTGCCTTTAGGATTAGCCTGAGTTGACTCTGTTGTCAATCCAAATAAGTTGTAGCGAGCATCATATAGCTCACCTCTACCCCTCATTAATATACGGGAGGCTCTGGGCTGCTTTTTTTCCAACTGTACTGAAGGGCCTGTGTTTGTCCTCTAGAGGGCGATACAATGACAGGTTTAAAGCTGCAGCCTCACAGTGACTTAGCCTGATGGAGCCAAGGTGTCAGATATTTACAGTCCAGAGCCACAAATAGTCCCAGGCCATGGCTCTTCACTTCAGGATGTTGTTAAACAGTGAGCTGACCTGTCGCCGCAGTAACCACTGAACAGCTGGGATTTCAAGGGGACAACAAAAAGGTGCAAATGAATTAAATATTATCTAACAAATTGGATTGTTGTTTAGTCATAAAGTAAGATAAGAAAACCTTTATGAACTAATCCATACCTGTAATCAATAACTTTACAGCATCTGTGAGCCATGGACCTTTGCAAAGATCTGTTCATATTTATAGCTTGTAAGTTATTTCTGTAAAAGGTAAAATGCCATATAATATAAATAATCATAAATAAAAATGAAGAATACATAATATAATTATAATATAAGAATACATAATATTGCTATAATTTCTATCATCATACACAACCATGAAAGAATTTATTTCTTTGTATCCAGTATGTTTTGTCCAATCAAAATGAAAAACTGCTGTACAATATTTCCGATAGGCTAGTACATAATGGGAGGAGTCAGCAGGGTGCCAAGCAACCTTGAAAAGAAAACGGCACTCTTAAAGTGTGTGTGTCCTGTGTGCCTCTGGAGCTCCTTGCTCGTTTAGCTTCACATTATTCTTTTTTCTGTACTATAGATATAGCACTTACATGTGGTTAAACCAGATGCAAGTGTTATAGCACAGGGGCTAATTTTCAACACCTGTTCAACTTCCACATAAAAGTAGGAGGCAAGGCGTATTTCAACCATTACGTGAACAGCTCTGCCCCGACTTCAACCACATTTTTCTGTTGAACGTGTTGATATCAGTCTGTAGTTTGAGGTCATTTGTTACATGCCTCTAAAAACACGAATGCCTTTGTATTATAGCAATATTTTGTAAACCAATATTATGTTCCACCCCCTGTGCCATTACAGAATATTAACCTTTAACCTTTCAAACACTTTTAACCAGGATCTGGACACTTGGTCATTTACACACCTCTGCTCTGCCAAGAGCAACCTAATGATCCACTGACCACGATCTCTTTAAGCAGCCTTTACGTTTCTTTATGTCTGAACTCATGTTATGTGGTTTGTCTTCTAGTTATGTGAACATAAATGAACCTAAACCAAAAAAACAAACCTTTTTGTTTACAATGTACAATAGTTAAACAAAAGTTAAAGTAATGACATAATTAATTTTATTTCTCATGTTATTCAGTCAGTTGATAGACATTCACAGACTAACCCAAATACGAGCTGGTGGCTCTATTCCCACTCCTGGCAGTGCATAATGTTGATTTGTCTTTGGGCAAGACAGTAGCCTATAGTCTGTGAGCCTAACCCCCTAACCCAAGCAAGTGCAAGGAACCATCAGTAAGCTTTGACCAGATGACTTCAGGCTATTGACAGAAGTGTATGACTTAAGTAAACTGTATAAGGAGCCAGGCCGTTAAGGCTTTAAAGGTCAACACAAGAAAAAAAAAAAAAACATGGAGCCAATGAAGAGATTTTTAAAAGTGGGTCATACGTGATCTCCTATGGGTCAAAGGTCTTAGCGGAGTTTACTCCTCCTTACTCAAACAAGCAAATAAGACTGCTGCAGAAGTCTACCCTTGTGGACACAAATGATGCAAAAGCACAACTTTTAAAGGCACCTAGGAAACTTTAGAACATTACTGAAATATTTTGAAACCTTACGATTGTCAACAAAGACATTCCCCATAGTGATGGTCATTTTACAGTATTAAGATATGAGAGTTATTGGACAGCACGGCCCTCACCCCTCCTCAGTCCTGGCCCGTCCTTGCATTGCCCTGGTTGGCCCATGGAGCTTTTAGCCCGTTGAGCTGCTGTAACCCAAGTTTCTGTGGCCTGTCTTGCGAGCGTCGCCTCTCTCTGCCGCCCCAGGACTCAGGGTTTATTTTTGGACTGCCATGGCGTCTGTTCCTTGCATTCGTGTGAAGGGGGGTCTAGTTGGGCTCAACATGAACCTGCCGTTCTAACACTCTGGGCTGGGACAAGCAGGCAGCAGCCGGCCGGCCGCCCCCTACGCAGAAAACGCACAGGTAACTCCACCAAAATGACTCTCTTACCGTTAAAATATTGTTTTATAGACTTTGTTGTTGTTCTAAGGGCTAGCTAGCGGTGACATTGCAAGGAGACCACTCCACTACCAAGGCATTGATTGGACAGACATGTTGGGAGGGCTGTTTTGGTTGTATTGAGCACTTAATGTAAACCAGTGACTAGCATCTATGTGTGTAGCTTTGAGTCATAAATAGTTTAGCCAAGCATGTTAGCCAACTATTTCACTATGCTAACAGTATATAGCTTCACTAACAATGATCAACCATCTATATGTTTGTATGTTATAATATTGTGTGGAATTTAACACTAATCTACAGTGTCTATTCTTTTTAAAGGGGTACCTGCCTGGGCTGCCTCAAACATCCGCAACACAAGTTTTTACCTGGTGAGTTCATAACACATCTTTATTTGTCATGCGATACCTTCATTAATGCTAAACGGGTTTTTGGGGCTGGATTCGTCGACTTGTTCATTGTACACTGAGAGGTTTGTCCAGCTTTATTACACCAGCTATTCTTACCCTTTCCTCTTTTGAACCTGCATCCCAAAGACGCTCTAAATACCGAGCCTACCACGGCCTTAAATGGAGGAGCGGCTTCTCGAGTGTCAGACAGCAGCATTGGTTCAGAGTACATTTAAAACACAACCAGATCTGGCCTACATTTCAGTGGGATGACACACTTAGAAAACTGATAACATTCAACAGTTGGCTAAAGCAGGCCGCATTATGTCTGGGACCAATCATTTGCAGTCCAAAGACCTACCCATTTGAATTGAATAGTGCACTATGTGACTTTTCTGCTTGTGTCCATTGATATGTTATTGCTTTGCCTGAAGTGTTCCACAGTATGGCTTAAACTCATTCATCTCCCATGACAAGCAGGTGGTGTGATCAAGCCAAGCTACAGGTCAGATCTGTGGAGAAGCAGGCTCGCTCACAAGGAACATATGATTCTCAAAGTAATTTTAAGCAGTCTGTAATTGAATAAATGGCTGATGGATCATTTTAACACCATACTGTGGAGAATTCCAGGCAAAGCAATAGCATCCCCATGGAGACAAGCGGGTAGCAGACCCCCACCAGAAAAGTGACAGTGCACCTTTAACTGAAAAATTACAGGAGGAAACCATTACGATTGTGAATAACAAAATGTGACCTTTATTTTGTTTTTATTTTATTTGTGTGTGCATTTTTATTATCACATAAATATATCATTTCTTTCACATTTTTGATAATTTGAAAGTTTACAGTCAACCTACAGGAAGTCACAAACAAGAGCACCATTTGTGCCATTCCCAAGCCTGAATAAATGCTTTCATCAGGAAGGGCATCTGAATCTGAATCAGAAAGTCCCAGATGCAGACAACTGGTACAAATCCCAAATTATCAATATATTTCAGCTTTGAATTTAAATGGCATAGCCTCTGCGTGACCCCCCCTTATCCCCTGAGCTACCATGTACAAACCATGCATTAGATTGTCTCTTTAACTATAATAGCAGGCTTTGAGCTCCTAAGTCGATGTGCGTTCATGTTATTTATATGTTGATCCTCAGTGATAATGTTTTTTCTGGGGCCTATCCAGTGTCAGAGGGTTGTGATGTCATGGGGTCAGCTGCTCTGCATTCACTTTCACCCTTCAGCAGATGAATATAGCCCATATGTGTGGGTTATGTGGCGTGAGACATGAGAGGGACTTGACTGAAATACTAGTATGCTTTTATGAATGATTATTTCTTATTTTGTATATTCATAGTCGTTCTCTATAGAAGTGTTTCACAGCCTGCGGTACACATGCCTATATGTTACAAGTAACTGTATACCTTTATAGTTCATTCATTGTCTAATTCAATACACTAAGTATTGCTTAGATGCAGAAAAGTCTGAGTTTGAAATTATCCATGTTTAGACCTGTTTTAGTCCGAGTGTAGATACTGTGAACCAGGCCGAGAAGTAAGCAATACTTCTTAGCAAACTTACCAAAGTAGAACAAACCAAATTACGTAGGGTGATTACAGAAAGAGATTTTGCTGCTACCCAAAACATGTTTACCTTTCAGTTCTCAGTAGAAGCATGTAATAGTAATCTCTACCTATTGTACATAGTGTAAGTTGCTTTTTTAATTTATTGACCAAATGCGTATACTCTAACTAGTAGTGCTAAAGTTGAAACTACTACTCATTATTTTTTTTTCATACAATTGTGGTTTGAAATATGGGGAACACACTGGGCACCATTTTTGCAGGGAAGCATCTTACCATAACCAACTGATTTCTAAAACCAGATGACTACCTTTGAAATATATCCTAACCAATATATTCTTGCAATGAATTTAAGTAATAGGCTAAAGAAGTAGAAGTAGAAGTAACTAACTACACACCTAGCGCTGTTGTTAAGTGAAAATGCTAGTCATAAAAGAATGCTAGCCTCATTCACTTGTTGTCTCACTCCAGAGCTTGGCCACAGATTTTGCCTTTGATTCAGTGGTTCCACTTGATCCACTTTGCGCCGTCTTGATTTATTGTGTGGAGGAAGGTGTCGGAGCGTCTTAAATAAGGGCAGCAGGTGATTGGCTGACCTCGTCTCTGCTTTCTAACTATAATTAGTCTTAGTCAAAGCTCTGAGGATCAGCTGTGAGGTGGTAACATCATCAGGGAAGAGTTCAGCTCAGTTTTGAAGTCTGCAGGGTCAATATCAAATTCTAGCCACATAAGCGTTATCAATATGTTAGTATCCAGTGTCTTTGTACTAAAATTTAAGTGAATACTGTAAATATTGGATTTGTGATAAGGCAGAATGTGTTTGATATTTAGACCAGTGGTATAGATAAAGTGATATTCAAAATAATTCTGGAGAGTAGGGCTGTAGTCGACAAATGACATGTCCTGCCAATCCATTCGCTGACTAAAAAGGGGGCGTGGCAAAAGCTCTCAAAATGATTACAGATCTCTATATATCTGACCAAAACTGAACTCACAAGACTACAACTGCATGGGAGTCCACACAAAAGCAACTATTTATGCAGAAAAAAGTACTAGGAAAAATTTGATTTATATAAAGACAGATTAAACTTGAGTTGAATCTGGCTTTTTACATATAAATACCAAAAAAATAAGAAATCTTCAGCTAACTCACTCACCAACTTCTCCTTTCTGCTGTTGTCCCACATAAATCCTTATAATCTAGATATACCTTCTAAGACACCATCAACCGAGTAATCGACTAAAAGACTGAAGACCTACAGCCCGACTGGAGAGATAGTTCAAGTCAGTGCTTTTATCTCTGACAGGTCTATGCTCAAATAGAGAGACATCACACATGCTGTCCCTATTGGTCAAACTTGTCATGCTCTAGGTTGAGTGACAGGTGGATTTAGCCAATCACAATGAAGAGTTGACTCCCAGAAGTTTTTGCTTGTACGTTGACATTTCCAGGAAAGATCTGAACCTGTACTGGCATAGCCCTATTGTATTTTATAAAAGTCACTGTCTGTATATAGATCATTTAAGTAAGTTTACTCTGTGTTTGAACTCAACCAGTATCTCTCATCATCTGTGTGTCTATATAAAAACATGGAATGGCCCATTGTTAGGATTGACCATTACGAGAGATGCAAAATGACTCAGAAAATGTTTTAATTTATTTATGCAAATGGGGTTACAAACACACAAGATGGCATTTAAGAAAATATTTTTGAAAAATTTAGGAATGTGTGCAGTAGTTTACAGATGAAGCTAAAGGCACCAACACTGACAACAAATCATATTCATCATAATTTCATCAATGTAACAGCATATTTGAAAATAGAAATTCTATTGTTGTAACATCATTCCATTGTCTTTAAATTTGGTATCACATCTTAATAGAGTACAATGTATAAACACAACACTTATAACATTTTAAATTTATTTTTCATTTTTTTATTGATTAAAAGAAACTCTTATTCCTCATTATCAAAACGTCAGATTGTTTGAAGCAAAAACGTAAGTGCAGAAAATAACCCAATATAGTATGTAATAAAGAAAAATAAACTCTAATCTTGCATTGCCTACATGATAGCAAATGTAAACTCTATGAAAACCAACCTGGACCAACCAGTAACAGTAAAGCTCACAATCAGATATGTACATAGCATTAGGAAATACACAAAAAAAGAAATCCATACATAATGTTGAAATTTTGAGTTTTATACATAAGATTGAAAAACTGAATATTGTGATGTATTGAATGAAAGTTCGTTGCCGTTGAAATCAGCTGGTCCAAGGGGAGGCGGTGTACACGATTCAACTCCATCTCAGCAGTTGTTCTATAGATCTGAAAGAAACAGGAAAGTCAATGTAACTTCAATATAACTTTGTACAATTTGTAATGCCATTTCTGTGTATGCAGTTCAGTTCGCTATTCGTAACATATATTGGGTCCGTGGCTACAAATAATAGTGTTTATGGGCTGACCTTTTGTTGTCTAAATGGTTGTCTGAGACTGTAACTACTATTCAATGAACCAGTACATTTGTGAAAAAATGCTTTAGTTTTACTTGACTGTTGCCAGAAATAGGAATACCACTTACTACACCTAATCATGTAAAAATATATATGGACATTAACTCTTTAATTATTAGTATCTTTGTTACTTGGTTGGTTGTATGTATGTATATCTGTAGTAATCTCAAGTCCAGTCCTGAAATTTAGTAGAGTAGTCTTTGTGGCAAAAAGAAATATACCTCAAAGCCATATGATAAAAGATTTATAAATGGGAAGATCATTATAATGACTATCTACCATCTCTTAAAGGGTAAAAGTATTTTGTTGAAAATGTTAGAATCAGTTATACAGAACATTGTCTAAGTAAGAAGGAAGAGGTTTGGGGCAATATATTCTACGTTCAAATGTTGCTATAGCAGTATATTTTGTATTTGTATGTCAAAGTCAATTTTTATTTACCTTATTTTAATGCATGCCCTTATTGTTATTTTATGATCTCTTGTATTATTATTCATTGTTTTAGTCTTTACCATAAAGCCGAAGCAAGTTCCTAGTTTGTGAATTTTGCGAACTGATTCTGATCCAACTAATAGATTTTTCTTCCTTGTGTTGTTTCCGCAGGGTGCAGACGCGCTCATGGCTCTTGCTTACACCTCCGTCCCCCACCCGGGCCTGTTTACCCATCAGTACCCCCCTCCCCTGCTGCCCAAGCCCGGTAAAGACAACGCCCGGCTGCAGAAGCTCCTCAAGCGCACCGCCAAGAAGAAAGCCACTGCTCAGACCTCGCAATCCACCGCACCCTTCCGTTCAAGCCTCTCCCCTGTTAACGAAGCTAGCCCTGATTTGGAACGTAGCGACCACTCCTCCACCCCGCCCAGAACCCCCGAGACCCCTTACAGTTTCTACAGCCACCAACAACCAAGATTCACAGTAAAACCGGTCAAACCATACCAACATGTGGCATCGCCCTATCCACAGCGTGCAGCGTATGGACGTGGGTTGTCCCCCCAAACTGTGGTGCCACTTACGTACACTCAACCTGTTGGCACTTCTCCTTCATACCCCACTGTCCCACCTGCTACACAGCACGCCCCACAACCGCCAGTGCCCAAAATAACACTACCCTCTTCCGCTCTGGAACCAACAGCTGTGGAAGTGCAAAAACCAGCTTTCATCACGCTTCCCACAACACCAAGGGCACCAAGTCCTGGCTTTTACCCAACCGGTCTGGCAGAGACACGACCTCTCACTGTGCTCACCCCCATTGTCAAGTCGAAAAGCCCTCGTCCGACTTTCAAAGCAAATGAACAGTCAAGATCACCTAAGCCATTGTTTGATGTCCCTCAAATTAGGAATTACACAGCAAGTACATCCTACTATGAGACATCGAGGACCCCGCCTGTGTATGATACAACCGGGCTAACCTCTATTGGGGGGACTATGACACAATCTGTAACTGAAATCAAAAGAGATCCAACACCGTCGTCCGAGATAAGGGCGAGGATTACGCCAACAACTAACTTGATGGGTTCAGACCAACAAAGAAGGACCCCTACTATGACAGGAGTGGCTGCAACTACCCAAGAATCTCAAGTTCAGACTCCAGCTTGTGAAGTGAAAAGGGCAACACCAACGGCAGAAGTCAAGCAAGTTACTCCAACCTCTGAACCAAAGCGCACCACTTCCACCATTGAAATAACAGTCAAAACAACAACATATGACTACCAATCATCACGGCTATTATTGGGACGTCCCAGGACACCAGCTTACCGTCCGACAACTCCGGTTTTTGAAATCTCAAGACCCAATCCCCTACTCTTTGCGGTGTCGCCCATTACAGTAGAACAAGAACGATCCAGAACCCCTAAGTCCACTATAAGCGATATCTCAGTGACGTCTTCAGAAGTTATACCGAATGGGGACGTTCATCACACAGAGCTACCAGAAGTAAAACCAGCCCAAGATGGTATTGTAAAGTCAAAATCGGAGTCAGATATTTCTAGAGTGAAATCTACTACTCCTGTTGCTGACACGCTTTCAACTGAGCCATTGCCGTCTTTGCCCTCTCAAAGCGTTCAAAGACCTAAGACTCCTACGTATGAAGCATCCCGGCTGTTGAGTTCTGCCCCGGGATTCAAAAGACCAAAAACGCCCACGTATGGGACTTCTGTGACTGGGGTATCTCCTGTAGGCTTTCAGAGACCTAAAACTCCAACACAGGTAGCCCAGAAATCTCACAAGTCTTCCTACCGTGGACTAACGCCTGCTGAGTATGCAGCCTACGGAGGTATCAAAACCTACTCTCCAGCGTTTGGTATCACAACATCTTTGACAACTCAAGAAGAAACTAAAATAGAGGAAAAAGTAGTAGCTACAACTACTACTGAAAAGGTTTCTGTAAAGGAGGAGGCGACTGTAGAGGTGCCAAAACCAAAAGAAATCATAAAAGAATTGGATAAACCTAAGACGATTCCATCTGTACCTACAATTGTGGTGACTCAAGCATCTGAGACAATTGCAACCACAACTATGCAGGAGCAAGTGTCTAGCCATATTGTAGAAAAGACGCCTGTAATTCAAGAAACAAAAGTTTTGCCTCAAAAAGAACAGGAGAAACCTAGTGAAAAAGTTGTAAAATCTGAACAAGTTACTAAAGTCAGTCCTGAAGTCAAGCCGTCTAAAAAGGATGACCAAGATGGACTAAAAGCAGTTAGGAAATTGTTCGGAAAGGCTCCACCAGCAGAGAAGAAAGCTGTAGACACAACAGCTAAGGTTGAACAAAAACAGGAAACAAAACCTCACGTTAAAAGTGAAACTAAATCTGAAGAGACAAAGCCAACCACTGTGCCTTTTAAAACGGCAACAGCAGAATCAAAAATAAGTGAAAAGAAAGAAGAATCCACCCCAGCTGCTCAAACAAAGAAGGAAGAGGATGGGGCCTTACAAGCTGAGCCTCTTCTTAAAGCTATGCAAAAGCCAAAAGGCCTGAAATCCAAAATGAGTGGTTGGTCCAGGCTAAAGAAGCACATGGTGGTGGAGCAGGAGGAGCCCAAGTTTCCAGAAATGGGCGTCCAAAAAGAGTCCACTGTTTTGGACAAAACTAGCCAGCCCAAAGTGGTTGAGGAGAAAGCTGAGGATAAACCAGCAAGCGAGAGCCAAGCTACAGACAGGGACAGCCCCAAAGCAACCAAGATGTGGGATGCCGTCCTCTTCCAGATGTTTTCCACCAAGGAGAACATCATGGCGCAGATCGAGATGAACAAAAGTGAAGAGGAGAAAAAGCAGGAGAAAAAGGACGAGTCTGCCGAGATCCCTTCATTCGCACACCGGCTGCCCGTGCTACTTTTTAGCCCCCGCTTTGATGCTAAAAAGCTCAGAGAGGCGGCATCCAGGCCAGTGACGAAAATTTCCACTGTGTTTGAAATGGGGCTGATCGGACGGAAAGGGAAAGACGAGGAACCAAAAGACTTTAACCGAACAGCAAGGGGGTTCGCTGCTTCTTAAGCTAAATGTTCAAAGTGTAAAGGAAATGCTCTTTATGTAAAGCTTCAGAAAATATAGTTGTTGTTGTTGTTGTTGTTGTACAGGTCCACAGTCTTTGTCTATGTGAGTGTTGTGAGGACTCGGCCTTCATTTTTACCTGCATTGCGTGATTGGTTGTGTGGTAGATTTTTCATGTTTGTAGACAGAGAGTTGTATGTGTCTTGGCAGACATTCAGACGTCACTTTGGATTAAACAGTTTTGTTTAAAATATACTCAGAGCTTCTCATTTGTTCCTTGTTTATAATCATTTCATACATTTTTATGTTTTTTCATTGAGGCACTTGTTATTGTGTGGGAAGAAAGTGGGAATATTTTGGAAGCATCAAAATAAGTAAGTGCAAATATTTGAGCAAAAGGGCCAAACTGTAATGTCACAACACGAATAGGTCAAAGCATCTCAAAACAACATTAGACAATTATTTAATGAACTAACATTATTTTGGGTTGCTTATTTGTTCTGCCTCTAACATTCACACACACAACTATCTCACTCATTTATTTTAATTTTTCATATTGGTGCTACTTGCCTATACAGGGTACAACACTAAGATTCATCTGTACCCAAGTATAGATTTAATGGTGCAATATTTTTTGTATTAATACTGTCCGTATATAAACAGTAAGGTTTAGAGAAAATTTGCATTGACTTGATGCTTGTTAAGGATGTTATTAGCAATGGTGGGGGAAGTAGGTAGCCACAAAGAAGTATTTTTTAGTTTGTGCAAAATGTCATCATCAGATCATTTTTGTGTTGCTATTTGTCTGTCTCTGGATGAGTAACTGTTTCAAAATAAATTTGGAGAAAAGTTGCCCATGTTGACAATTTATTTATACTCACCTAAATCATTATGACTAAAAAGTATAGCGCAATCCTTAGAAGTCAAAAGTATTGTAGTGTAATTTGATCTAGTCATATGATTTTATGAAATTTCTCTTACCATCAGAAAAATGTCCTTCGGTCTCATCATCATCCACAGGAATCTTCTCATATTTGCCATGACCAGTGACAACAAACTTGTATTTTTTACCGGATGTGGAACCCTGAAATCAATCAATAGGAGTTAACTTGGATGTAAAGTACATAAAAAACACAAAAAGCTATTGTACACATGAAATTAGCTTTTGCTAAACAAGCAAGAAACAGTATATGAGGAATAGGGTTTATATAACATCAGTACATTTAAATGGAAGGACAATAGCTATAACTGTGTTATGATATAGAGGGGATGTTTTTTTTCCTATAGGGCCTAATGAATGGATGGGTTGATGGATGAATGGATAACATAAAATTGTGATAAAGAATATGAACTTGCTTTAAATTATGTGTTGTCATGTTGGCACTGGTATTTAGCATGTTGATGTATGGGGACTAAAAGGACAGGCCAAGTTAAAGTCAGTGTGTTTGTCCAGGCGTACCTTCCTCTGTCCTGGCCTCATGGAGCTCTCTCCCATGCCCTCCCACATGTTCCTCTTCTGCATTACGTCTCCGGGTTTCACGTCCTGGGATGCAAAATAACAACAACAAGTGTAATGGCGGTAATAATGGGAAACAGTTAAACATAGTTATAGAGGGCATAGTCTTCCCACGGTCTTTGCAATTTGCCCTTTCACCACCAGTATAGTCTAAAATAAGGCCTTATAAGCAAAAGCTGTTTCAGGTAGGGCATCTGACATAAAACTTTGCATTCAAACAACCTACAGATCATATAAAATACAGATAAAAAGAGACAATTGATTTATTGTAGTGACAAATAAAAGAAGCCAATCAGATAGGAAAAAATACTCATTTGAATAAACTTTAATATAAAAGTTTCTAAATAATTTTTACAGTCTTTCCTAAATAAAATAATACATTAGTTATGAATATTTATTTTTTCACTCCAAGTTAAGCTTTGTTACTGGCAAACCTCATATAATGTGTTAGCACTGCACCTCAACCAGTGTAAAAAATGAGCTCAACAGCTGTACCTATAGACCCATTTACCATGCCATAAATTCTACTTCAGGAAATACTTGACATTTCTTTTCATAAAAAGGACATTAATAACAGATTGTAATGCAGTTGCCAACTTACTGTAGGTTTGCCTGGCCCCTGTCGGCTCGAGTCATTGGGGCCCTTCACCCACTGAGTGATCAGGTTAGCCACGCCCACTTTCAGGCCTTCTGTGTCCTGTTACAACCAACACAAAACAATTACTGCCGTTCATCATACATGTATTATAAGACACTGTAATCTTTCATACCAGCTCATCAGAAAACTATTAAGCAACAACCATATTTCCAGTTGAATCCAGAATTTTACATGCACTATATAAAAAGACACATTTTAGGTCAATTAGGATTACCAAAATTATTTCTATTTGCTAAATGCCAGCATAATGAGTGTCAGCTGTTAACGTACATTTCATTATTATTACTTGGTACCATTGCCTTTAAACTGTATGACTTGGATCAAACGTTTTGAATATCCTTCCACAAGCTTCTCACAATAGCTGTCAGGAATTTTGACCCATTCCTCCTGACAGAACTGGTGTAACTGAGCCAAGTTTATAGGCCGCCTTGCGCCCACATGCCTTTTCAGATCTGCCCATACATTTTCAATAGGATTGAGATCAGGGCTTTGTGATGGCCACTCCAAAACATTGACTTTGTCATCCTTAAGCCACTTTGTAATCAGTTTGGAAGACCCATTTGCGCCCAAGCTTTAACTTCCTGGCTGATGTCTTGAAATGTTGCTTCAGTATTTCCACATAATGTTCTTTCCTCATGACACCATCTATTTTGTGAAGTGCACCAGTCCCTCCAGCAGCAAAACAACCCCACAACATGATGCTGCCACCCCCGGTATTTCACAGTGGGATGGTGTTCTCAGGCTTGTAAACTTCTCCCTTTTTCCTCCAAATGTAACAATGCTCATTATGGTCAAATAGTTAAATTTTAGTTTCGTCAGACCGCAGGACCTGTCCCCAAAAATTAAGATGTTTGTCCCTGTGTGCGTTTGCAAACTGTAATCTGACTTTTTAATGTTTCTTTTGGAGTAATGGCTTCTTCTTGGCTGAGTGGCCTTTCAGCCCATGTTGGTACAGTACTCGTTTCACTGTGGATATTGACACACTCTTACCAGCTTCAACCAGCATTTTCAAAAGGTCTCTTGCTTTTGTTCTTAGGTTGATATGCACATTTTGCACCAAAGCACGTTCATCTCTGGGACACAGAACCCGTCTCCTTCCTGAGCGGTATGATGGCTGGACATTCTCATGGTGTTTATACTTGCATATAATTGTTTGAACAGATGAACGTGGCACCTTCAGGCATCTGGAAATTGCACCCAAGGATGAATCAGACTTGTGAAAGTCCACAGTTCTCTTCCTGATAGCTTGGCTGATTTCTTTTGACTTTCCCATGATGTTACACAAAGAAGCAGTGTGTTTCAGGTGTTCAAATACATCCACAGGTGTGTCTCTAATGAACTCAAATGTTGTCAATAAACCAATCAGAAGCTTCCAAAGACATGACATCATCATCTTTGTTTTCCCAAATTGTTCATAGGCATAGTAATCTTACTGTATGTAAACTCTTGACTTTGAAGAAAGTCCTTCTTCAAAGTCAAGAGTTTGAAGAAGGACTTTCCTTCTCTCATTATTCTGGCATTTGGCAAATAGAAATAATTTTGGCTTCCTGGTTCTACAATATAATGCTATGTGATTTGTAGCCACTTTAAGCCCTTTTATAATGGCATATAATTCATAATGTAGTCACTTGCATAAAATTATAAATTCGTTATTAAAAATAACTTGTTCTCACCTTGCAACCTGGTCCTTTGGTCGGACTCTGACAAAAAACTTCTCCTGCTTCAAATAGGTTCTTCTTTGTGGCCACTTCTGGTGTGCTGGGAAGGTCAGATGGTGCTGCCTTCACTGACCGGGTCTCAGTGGAGGTCTGTAAATGGAAAATAGTGTCATGTAAGTTGTCGTTTTTCACACAGTACTTTTCGAATTTACTTAACTTAATCTTGTTTCAGTTCATTTGGTTACGTTCACAATCGGGAACTTGATCTCACTGTATATAGACAGACATGTTCCTCCTTGTCATTTCTTAGTGATTCTTAGTGGCAGATGAAATTTCCAAATTTCTAATCAACACTCACCCCTTTTATCGAGCTCACGCAATATATGTTGAAATAACTTGACAGTATATGTCAAGTTATGTTTCAAATGAATGTGGCAAGTAATTATTATGCTATTATTGACCATTAAGACTGTCAGCAAATTCTATCTTAAATTCTTATCTGGCTACTTAAAGTGATCATATGTAATTTTCTAGAGGTGGAATGTGAACTGCATGATTCCATGGAAATTTAAAGTTAAAACCATACTTCGGAGCATTCTCAATGGAGATAGATCCGTTGTATGCCACAATGTGGAATATTATAGCCAAAGGAATTTCCACATTTCCATGGAAAGCAAGCAGGAGGAGGCCCTCCTCAAGGCCAGATAACAGTCCGTTTTATAGAGATGCAAGCTCGCTCACAGTAAGGACACATGTTTTTCAGTGCAATAAACACACACGATGAAAAAACATGCTTTTAAACAGGTTCAGCAATTTATGTGTTTCTGCTGTTATATGCAACATTTTGAGGACTTTTCCGATTCAAAAGATATATTTTTTTATTGTTAATTGCTACAGCAACGATCCTAATTTTTCATCATTCTATAACCCATGAAAGCGACATTTTTGACGTCTGACTGACAGGTTTACCCGAGTCAGATATCATCTTATTTCCTGTACTCATTGAAATGCCATGGCTCACTTGTTCATTTTTACAGCACTTTTGAGTTAAACCCGTTTGTTAAGTGCTCCATAAATAAAAGTGTCTAGCGTTAACCCGGGGTCAAACTGTGAGTAGTGAATCAGCCTGGGAACTGCCTGAGGTGAGGAGGGCGAACAGGCAACGGAAGAATAAAAATAAAAAACGCTAGCAACACGCGCTAGTCTCGCTGTATATCTGTCCAACACATACGCCTATAAAAACAGTTCACACTGATGATGTCATGCCCCAGGTGCTGCTGGGAAATGTGACCCTCGGCACAATAAAGGGCACAGTAGCGTTTTGTCCCATGTGCCTTAAACACAACACCAGAAGTCTGTCATGAAAGAGCAGATTTTGCAATTTCCTGAAATATTATTGCAGTTGTATGTAATAATAGGAGTCGTTTTACTGGAATAGTTATGACAACAGACTCTATATGGGCCTATATACAACAGCTATTCCTTGATAGTGTTACTCGATTTCGATACAAAGGAATCCAGGTAGGTTCCATAGTGGTCCATGGTACGTATAGCAGTCTATGTGGTCTTGATGGAACAACATTGTATGATAACTAGTGATAATTGGATGTAAAAAAAAAAACAAAAAAAAAACAACCATTATGCGGACTGATACAAATTACCCTTAGGAAATGAATGTGAGACTAAATGTGTTGTCTTGTTAAGTGTGTGTCTCAAGTATCAACCATTTGACTGATGATGATGGCCCATTGTGTATCATGCCTCAGGCCTATAACAGTTAAATCTAACAGCCTTCCATCTTTTTGAAACGGCTCGATTGGATTCATCATGTTGACAAAAAACTATCCTACTAGATGTAGCCTACTTGTATTGGTTTATTATATGTGGATATGGTACAATCTAAATATTCATACTCAAGAGAAAAAATTGTCCCACAAATGTCTTAATGCTCAGTGAGTCATTATTAAAGGTGTACTGTGTAACTTTTCCAATGGAGGGTCTGTCACTTGCTGGTTTCCATGGAGATGGAGATTGCCTAGAATGTGCCATGGTATGGCATTAAACTTCTCTCCATGGAGGCTGATGTTACGAGGGTTAGTTATAAGTAAGATGGGGTTAGTTACATGTCAGATCTGTGGAGAGGCCTTGTTCACAGTAGAACGCATGTTTTTATGATATTTTTGAGCAAAAAAAATGCAAATGCACAACAGACAAAATTAACAGTACATCCCAGGCAACATCTCAGTGGAAACAAGCTGGTAGTGCACCCTTCATTGGAAAAGTTACACAATGCACTTTTAAATAGCCAGTGCTCAAAACCCAGTGTGCTGCCAGTCTCAAACTTGGATGAGACAGGGCATCTGATTGAATCTATGTCTATGCCAAATCATCAAGTTCTATTACTATTATCTTGCTTGTAAACATAACTAGACAATAGTCTAACAATAGACCTAGAATGACCCTTAAGTCCTCAGAACGTCGTCAGCCCAGAACAGACAGCCTGTGGTATTGAAACCAGCTGCACTTTTCATCAGTTACAATCATTCACTTCATCAGCCTCCGGCAATATACAGACGTAACACAAGCCTCCAAGCCGTGTGCCCAGAAAAGAACCTCAGAAACCCACAGCCAAAACACACGCCGTATGAACTATAGGATACTGTAAGAAGGACTATATTATCCAAACACACCTTTTCCAGATGTGCTGTCAAGGAGATTATTAGACTAAACAAAATGCCATGACATTTTGTTCTCGTTCTTGCGGCCTAACTAGCCCACTTTGGGCACAGTGGTTTGGGGTTAACCACTGTTTGCTTCATAGGTTTCATAAGGAATCACAACCTTATGAATGATGTTTTTATTATGGATGGGTTTAAACAATATATACAGTAATATGTCTTGAGGTACTTATAATACTTGTACTTTAAAATTTTGACATAATCTTTCTGTCTATAACCATACATCATTAGGCCCTTTAAAAAGTAGTAGCAGTACAATCATAACTGAACCTGTGTTGTGTCCAAGAAAGTGATTTCATACAAACGGTAAAATTCTATAGTTTAGCTTAACTAGTCCTGTACACAATATATATATTCTGTATGGCATCTGTATTGGGATATGTAATGTGTATTTACAACGAGGTTGGAGATACAGTAGAGGTGGGTGATCCACAAAAATCTCTTTTTGCACTGTAAAGCTGAGGTTTATATTACACAAAAGTGACCATTTTTGCTGCTTTTGACTGTTTCCTATTATAGCTATAATAGTGGATAATTATATATATATAGTTTTTATTTTAATTTTGCACAAAACACCATCTTTTAAATACATCAGTGAATCTTTTTTTTTTTTTTTAACACAATATATAGCCCACCTCTGTCACTCTAGTCCACAGTGACTTATGTTGTGACTATAGTAGTCTACATTACTGACCTCAATGGCATGAGTGTACTGCTCCAGTTTGTCATCGATCTTTGACGTGGGGACGAGGGGCGGCGTCTTCTTAAAACTGTTACTGAACAAACGAAACAAATACAGGGAATTAGACCACCATTTCATATTGACACCATGCCAACTCAAATGAGCAGTTCAGCTTAATTCTCCGGGTCAAATATCATGACTTCACCAATGAGTTTCCATCATCTTCTGTGTCCTAAGGTACACATCATTAAACTGTGGGATGAAATGAAAAAGTATTGGTTCAATACAGTTCTACAGACTTAAAGGAATGAGATGAAGAGTACATTACTTAATTTGAAGGGGAAAATAGTTGTGGTAGTAGTAGCAACAGTTCTGGTACAATTTGGTAGTATTTAAGTATAGATAAAGAGACAGTCGTAAGTAGTACTAGTTACTCTTATTTCTACTTTGGTAGTAGGTTAGGTAGTATTGATTTGCTGTCCGTGTAGTATTGAAGTAGAGGAAAAGACATAGTAGTAGTAGTAAAATATAGTAGTATGTAGTACTGGTTACTAGTGTAACCAAAAATTTCAAACTTTGCTACTAAGGAATAGACTCGATACTCAATACGATACTCAATACGATACTCAATACTATTTATTTAGACTATGGAATGTGATTTTCAACATTAAATAATAGGACTTTCTTTTATATTACCATGAGGTCTTATATCTATGTAATCTTTCTGTCGTCCAGGTATGTTCCATAGTGGTCCATGGGCGTGTACTAGTCTATGTGTCTTATACTAGTTCTAATACAGATCATTCTAAAACTATTCAGGAAAGGTTCATTTCTGTCCTGTCGGTGTGACTTTTTTTGTACCAATACCTGCTCAAATGAGTATTTAGGTTCGATACTAGTTTTAGTATTGATTAGTATCTGATTAGTATCTTTTCAATACTTTTGAAAACCCTGCTGGTTACTCTTATTTGTACTTTTGTTGCAGTATCTTTGATTTGCTTTCTATGAACAACCAACCACAAATATTCTTTAGATTAGAAGTCTAAAGATTAAATACCAACTACCCTTATTACACGTGTTATCTAACCAAACTTCCAAAACTAAAATAAATAAAATGCAAGAAAGAAGTTAAAAAGTAGATTGGGGACTATCGGCGAGCCATCAGGTTGATTTGTGGATGAATGGCGCTCTGTATTTTGTGTAGTTTCTGTTTGGGAGGAGCTGCAGCTGTCTAAACTCACACTCTCCTCTGAAACCTCTCTCCTCCTCTCTCTCTCTCTCTCCCTCTTTATCTCTCTCTGTCTCTTCTCCCCCTCCCTTCCCTCTCTTTCTTATTCTGTCTTTTCCTGCAGATGATGTCATTCTCTTTAACGGGAAACAAACTCCCAAACTGTTTCGAGCTGAATTGTGTGTCTGAACATGACTTGAGCCAAGCCACGCCCCTCGTCTTTATTTCAGTATAATCTTACCATAGATCAGTAATGCTATTAATCTTATTCATGACTGCACAGTGGTGAGAAAGCTGTCACAATTCTATTTATTCATTATATACATTTTGTATTTTGCACCAGTACATTTTCGAGGATATATTGCATATTTTAACACTAGAGTGTTTATAGAGTACTTCATACATGTACGTATAAGTTATATAACTGCAAAAAATCTAATGTTTTTGTATTTGTCTTATCTACAAAACTACACAGCTGTTCAAAATCTGCCTGACCAGTTTTTATTTAAACTTTTGCTTCACCAAGGCAAAAGTCAATCTAATCAAACCACAAACGAAGTGGGTTGTCACGAGAAAGAGAAAAATGTGCAATCTTTCTTTTTTTTTTAAATAGTTATAACATTAATAAGATTATATTACTTCTAAAGTGATGCCTATTTATTAGGTACATTGCTACTTATTAAAACAACAAATATTCCAAATTAGTTTTAAATTTTAAGTTTTTCCAATTAATAACAAGAGACAAAAACTGTCCTTAATTACATGGGATTCTGCCTCTCAAAACAGACACTAGTCGAATCTACTCTGGCTTTTAAATATGAATCACTAAATATTAAATAAATCTATTACTGCTCTATAGGTTAATGTTTGATAGAAATAAGTAACTTTCAAATAATGATGATTTCAGTTATGACTCAAGTAATTCTTACTATGATTTTTCCATTATTGAACAGCCCTCTTTCATCACCACCACCCCTCCTGTCAGCCCTTTGCGCCTCTGTTTACACACCTCAAACTACAGTCCAGTGGCTCAAACTCTGCGTCCTCTGAGTCAGAGATAAGTTCTGTAGAGCTTCAGACTGAGTGGAGCCGCCATAGCTCACAGTGTGAACCAGGCTAACAGCAGTCTGCATCTGGACTCAGTTAAACCGAACTATAAATCAGAGCTAAGTCAATCTAAAGTGCTGAGAGGGCGAGAGAGGGCGCAGGGCGAGCTTCTTATTCGTGTTTACCTTTACACAGCAGCTCTTCAACATGGGAGCTGAGAAAACAAGGCATGATAAATGTATTTGTTCATGCATACTTCAACAAATCAAAATTGGGACAAAATTATATCTGAACTATACACAGTCTCCAAAACATGCTTTTGCTGAGAGAAGAGGTTTTATGACTCAAGATATAAAAAATGTGAACAATTATTTTAGTCTGGAAATATGTGATATAATCAGGTTTGGCTCGAGTGACATCACTTAAGCTTTATCTGTGTCAGATTTAGTAAAAATGACATATTTACTTTGACAATCTAAACAACTCATTGATTATTATTTACAGAATAATCGCTAGAATAGATTCATCACTAAGATAAATGATTGTTAGTTGCAGCTTAAATTAGAACTATATCCGCAACTAAATAAACCTGTCTCAAACCAGAACCAAACCATCAAAACTGGGGATTTTATGTCACAGACACCTTTCATTACCATGAAATAACACTGTACTGTTTTCATGAGTAATTTGTAAATGGTCATGGTGACATTTTTAAATAGCACTTTTCCACCTTCTAGACACTCCAAGCGCTTTATATCAAGGAACCACTCCCCCATTCACACACATGTACATAAACACTGGCGAGATGGGTTTAGTGTTTTGCCCAAGGACACAACAACAGTATTCATTTGTGGGAGCTGGAATCGCACCACAGACTTGTGGGTCAGTGGATCTGACCGCCGACCAATGATGTTTATGTCGAGAGCGGGATTCAAACTACCAGCCTTCGGATCAGTGGACAAATGCTCTACCAGCTGAGCTGGCCTACCACAGAATTACCTCATTTACACTTACCAGTTACCCCAACAATACCAAGATGTTACCATTCAACTATTTTGAAAGTAATTGTACTCTTACTCAAATTCAGATGCAATACTACTACTACTATGACCCACTTTTTCAGACTAGCCTTTCACTGGATCAGACACTGGGAAAAAAATCATAAAACTCCAAAACTGTGCCAGTCCATGTTTGACCACTGATGAGGGGTTGTCAGTATTAGGGACATCTCAAAACAAATGAAAAATATTCTCGGTCATATTTCATGATAGAAATTGTTCATCTTTCCAGAACATCCCCACTATAATTACACTGTACTATTAGCCAAGTCTTCTTTGCCTAACAACATGATATCTGACCTGCAAATGAGGCCATGACATTTGAATACTAGTTAAAACAATGAATGATTCTGAGCCATAGACTGTATAATAGAAATGTACTAACGGACTGCGATGTCACCCTTAGCTTTCTGTTGCACCCAAATGAAGCTCATCGATTCTAACATTTATAGCGGCTAATCTCCAACCAGGTGCCATACGTGAAACCAAAGAGTCAATCAGGAGCAAGGCTGTTGAAGGTACATGCCCCCTGCTTTGGCACCGCTGGTTTGGCAGGGGGAGGGTGATTAACAGCTTGGCTGTCTATCAACCTGTTGCTATCACTAGCAGGAGTGACCTCGGGGGAAAATAGGCACCGGATTTGTCTGTTATTAATGTTCATATCTTGATTTACAGACAAAATAGCAAAATAAAAAACATCAGGATCATGTAGAGCGGGTTAATACAAACATTTTAAGGCCAAAATGACCAGTCTGACAGTAGCAGTTACAGAGAGACAGGCGACGATTTTTCAATAGAAGTTTTTTCCAACCAGAGCTTGAAGGAACCACGTTGCTCCCATGCTCACTTCCTATTTGGTACGTACCTAAGGTTAGCTACGGAAAACCCCTATTTGACACTGTAGCCAAAGCTGTGTGCATATATTTGCTTTATGACATCTCCTGACTGAGTCCAACATTTATAGTACCATTTTTACGGCATTATTAAGTCATGTTCTTATGGTATATTCCAGCTTCTATGTAATACAGTAAAAAGTGAAGTGTACTTTATTTGATAGTTTTGGAGTGCACAGTAATAGCATATAAAATAAACAGTGATTGGAGATGGGAGACATATCGAAAAATGCTCCATATTGCAATTGTTGTTTTAAAGATATGCTATATAATTAAGGTATGGCTTATAAAATATAAGGTAAAATGGGATTAAATCATATTACCATGAGATAAATTACAGGTTAAAATACAGTAAGTCTGCTGTGTACTGTCAGCATCTAATTATACAGTGCTTTACTGCCTGAGAATCAGGAAATGTGTGCTTAGCATGCTAGTTGTTGGTGGCAGACTCCCAGACTCCACTCTAGCCTTTTAAAGTTGTGAAAAGTGCTTACTTTTAACTGAGGAATAACTTTGCACCACTGCAAA
>KN481316.1:0-16898 GCA_000787095.1 Periophthalmodon schlosseri
TTTGAATCCCTTTTTGTAATCATAACTTTAAACTTTTAAATAGAATCACGCATTATCAGGTGGTCTTATCTTAAAGTTAATCTTAACTGCTGCTTTTAAAATATAAAGATAAAGATAAAGAAGATAAAATATCATGTGGGTACTTAGCACATTTGTATTTTAAAGATGAGACAAAATGTTTTACCAAATAAAGCTTCACCCGGGCCAGTACATAGGCATCGTTAAGGAATGTGTACTACCCACTTGAGGATTTTAAACTCTTACACTCATTAGACACAGGCTATTTAAAACATTCCTGTGTGAACCGATCACTACACAGCACACAGAGGAGGGGGTACGGGGTGAAAAAAGTGAACGGGGGAGAGCTGTACTGTTGTTTCTGCTGACTCAGAGGAAAGAGGGGAGAAATGAAGGTTTTATTAGCTGTGGAGGGACGTCCTGAGCGGAGCAGTGGCCCAGAGGAGAAGGTATGGGGCAGGTATGGAGTCTCTAAAAGGTGGTCACTACAGCTCAGAGCCAAACAGTGTGTAAGCCTTATTCACAGTATAAAGAGCAGCGTGACGTCACTCTGTGCATTGAGAAGAGAGAGGGTGTTTTATGACATGTTACAATTATGGAACCAGAAATGACCATATTTGGTAGAGGGTAGCAAAACCTCTGTTAGATCTGTTGTTTAAACACCAAATGACATATTTTGAAGATTTAAAACAATAGACTGGCATCATGTAACATCATTCATGAAATTAAGTAGTATTTTCATTGTGATATAATTGTTCAGTTTTCCAATGAAACTCAGCTGCTGCTGCTGACATTCATAAAAACACTACAAAAAATATGCTCAGTAGTCAATTTTTTGATAATTTCTGTGGATTTCGAGTTTTAAATTGACATCTACCACATATTTTGAAACTGAGGAGAAATTGATTGGATCTTCTATTTGACCTAATCCTAAACCTATATTATCCTATATTGTAATGGCGTTCATTTCAAACATAGCTTACAATTGTTCAGTACCCTTCATTACTGGAAACAATGAAAATGTCTATATTTATTTGACTATAAAAACATTTAAACAGATGTAAGATCTGTCTTTAAATGTTGTTGTTCAGGTTCAAGTAGCACACAAAATGTGAACTGTAAAATTACCCACCTCTGCGTTTAACAATATACATATAACAATAGGCAGGATAACCACCTATGAAGAAGTGTATTACCAGATTTGTCAGCCTTTGTCAAGATGGAGGGCTTCATGCATCAATAACACGATAGGTTAACCTGCCCTGTTTACGAGTTATCACAGCATGAAGCGTAAGGGGTGTCATCACATGTAAGGCATGTTTGGAGCAGCTCTGTAATCTTGGCTCATTGCTCACTGTGAGAAGAGCAAGCAAAGCCCATAAGCTCAGCACGCACATACTCATCATCAGGGTGTTTGTGTCACATGATCAAAATTATAGACAAGTGGCAAATGAAAGAAAACTCAAATTGAAAGAGCTGGGTGACCTTTATGTGTCTTTATACAGTTAATGAACAACGTTTATGGTTTTACTAACTGCCAAGTTTTTACTCTTGCCAAGAGGTTGGTTTTGGTCTCCATTGATTTATAAGGGTATGTGTGTAGTAATAGACTTACATAAGGAATTATTGCGTGTGATGTGTGATATAGTGTGATCAGATGAGAAGTTACCAAAACCAGACATGCTACTAATAAACCATTGGGACCTAAACTAAAAGTCAGTACACATGGTCTACAATAGAGTTTTTAATTAACAATGTTATCCCCTATTGTTTTCGCCTATACTTTAGTAATGGTTTGGCCTAGTTTAGACTTGTTTTATTTAGTTTAGTTTAGTTTAGTTTAGTTAGTTTAGTTTAGTTATTAGTTATTTTTAGTTATTTAGTTATTTTTTCCGTGGTATAGTTGTGGTGACACATTTTGAGAATCACTGGTGTAAATGCTTCTTTTCTTGATTTTATAAGTGAGCCTTCAAAAGAGTTTAAATAGCTTATTGCTAACTTCACAGTGGTGTCATGCTAAACCTGGAATAGTATCAGTTTCTATTTTAAAGCCCTCATTGGTCGTCTCAGGTATATAGCCCTTGTTTATGAGCTCCTCTGTGGGCAGAACTGACTCATTTCTAACAGCGCTGTGTGTCAACAGGTTAGGCAACACGCAACACCCCCTCCATGTATCCAGAGCTCAAGGCTGCGCAGTCTGTCTGCTATTGTTCATAACCCCAGGGCAGACATTTTGAACCAGCCAGAAAACAGCAGAGATTGGCTGCTCAAACATAGTAATTATTAATTGGGTTTAAAAAGTCAATGGAAGTCAGTTGATGGAGTAATACAGTTACAGATCTGTTCTTTCATAATGAGTCATGTACATTATTTAGTCTAAAAGTTATGCTCAGGGGACAGGAGGGGCTTTCCCAGCTGCCCAGGGTGTGTAATGGGGTACGGTACACCCTGTTGATGTGCCAAATAATCTTAGGGGTGACCAATAACAGTACTTTTTTTACAGGGGTAGAGGATCCAGACCCAACACTGTAAATTATATAACTGAATCCAGAATCTGAGATACAGATGGATTATTTTGCTTGCTTGTAATGTGCGCATTGTGCCTTTGTTTCTTCTAAGTTTGACCAATTATACGTACTTTGAAGTACTTTGACTTGCTTACTGATTATTACTTGGGCAGTGTCCCGGGAATGTCTCCTGGTTGTATTGTTATTGCAGAGACGGTCTGCTGTGGGACAGGAGTCTACGGTCCCAATTTACAGGGTGGGGATCCCAGGCTGAGTAATGTGAAGTGCACTCACTACTGTTGCAATGGAGCAGAGTGACGTGCCAGGACAGGGCCGAGGGGGAGGGGGCGGGAGAGACGAGCTGGGGGAGGGACAGGGGAAAATAAGACCAAATCAAAAGCATTAAAAAGATGGTAAGCAGGAAGGAAAAGGCTTTTGGTCTGCAGCTCACGGCTTTGTCTGCTGCTGTCTGTGGCCACAGCACAGAGCACTATGTGACACCATCGGAATGTGAGCCGGAGCCCAGAGTGAGGAGAAGCTATGGAATGTCATATGTAGGTCTGTGTGTTTCGGGAAGGGGGTGCAGGCCTGGGCCTGTCCCACCAGAGACCAGGTTCTATGGAATGTCTTCACTCAATGTTTTGTGCCTGTATCCAAGCCAAGCCAAGAGAGTGACCAAAATGAGCTCCAGTCCCAGTGGTAGCTTGGGTTGTTCATAGGGATGGCTTGATTGTTAATTGTTGTGTGAGGAGTTGGGACAAGTCTACTTATTTTTTAGGCATTGCCACTGGCGTATGTTGTGTGCGTTCCAGCCAACTGTACTGTACTGTTGTTAGAACAATGAAAAGGTATCATCAGAACTTAACCTTCTACATAGTATTACCTCTGATTCCTTATATTTTCATCAAGTCCCATTCATGAATTAATACCATTGTCTCTCTCTTTCATTGGAAATGTCTTGCTTTAAGTATTATTGCATTACTGCACACGTTAGATAAGAAACAAAGCAGCTTTAGCAGAATACTTGCTACTTTTGTGAAAGTGGGCCAGATTTGTCCAGCTCCCCTCACAGCCCCAGAGCTCAGAGGGATGTGAGCAGCGACCTCATATGGCCTAATGTATCCCCACAGGGGGCCACAGGAGGCCGGCTACTGCCTGAGTCACCACATACACTGGACCGAGGAGACAGTCACTGACAGGGACATGGAGATGCGCACACTGCTTACACACAAGCACTGTCACAGGCTATTCTAAACATGTTCTCAAACTTTTATAGTGCACATTTTAGATGTGTTTTCTAGGTGCATTAATATGAGGAGAAGACAGGAACATGAACTGCTAAACTTTTACAAGCTCCATGCATTTCAAAACATGTGGGAAGAGGTCTAAACTACAGGGTTAGACAATTAAAAAAAACAAACAAACATGGAGACAGGATATGTTGCTGTTTGTGGGGAACTTATATTACATAAATAATTAGCCTTTGCGATTTGCTAGTTTGCAAATTGGGATTTGTGGAATTAATCTCGCTGCCCTCATTCTGACTGCCTATCTATAAATACACTAGTACTTTTTATCTTCCATATTGTCAGTCTTTGGTCATCCTTTTCTACTGTTGAATCGCCGTAAGATCATATTGGCTGACATTGTCTGCTCTTTTTTCCTTCGGTAGCCAGGCAGACAGAGAGGGATACTGGTTGGAAAAAGTACCACAAATATGCTGGAACATTTGTGTAGTGGCTGCAGTGAGTGTGGTGGTGTGGGGCCGGTGGAGGGGCTGCACCTTGAGAACCAGGGCTCACGTTTAGGGGGAGGGAGGGGCTGTTTGTCCCAGGGGTCACGCAGGAGGCACAGGACAAAGAGCATTAAAGAGCATACACACATTTACAAAGTGCGCTCCACCAGCTGTTCTCATTACTTCCTCCTCAATGGACCACTCTCGCCAATGGAAGTAGTTTTTGTAGGGGACAGTTTTCCTAATTCCTATATACGCTATTTTGTCGGTCACTTTATTTCTGAAAACAAACCACAAAATATTAAAAGCTCTTTATTGAAGTATCATTATTATTATTATTGAATGTATAAACCAATTGTTGAAAATTGGTAACGATCATCTTGGGGCTTTGTAATCCAGAAGTACAGGATAGCTAATCCTGTGTCAGCAAAAACATGTGGTTCAATTACTTGTCCACGATCAAATGAATATTGTAAACTAAAAGCTAAAATCAAATAGAAATCTGTGTGTAGACAATGCAATGAAAAACTCGTAATTCATTTTATTCAGCCAGCCCTACTAATGCTAATGCCATACCACTACAGTCTACTACCTACATAGTGGCTGCTGATCGGTCATTTCTGTAATTTCTCTCCCATAGTGGTCGATCAATAATGCTACGTCTATGTATATATTATCATTACCTCACAACCTCCAAAGGAGTACTATGTATATTAAAGCACTATTGTAATGGATAGACTTAATAATCCCACCACTTAAGGCTTGACATTAACAGATATATGACCCTTGAAAAAGCCATCTCTTCTGCTCCTCTGTCTGCGCCTCCTGCTGTGGGTCGTTGTAGTCTGGTTGGATGGACACAGGTCAGCCTCTCCATAGTAACAACACAAGGCCAGAGTCCTGACTTCTGCTGCCCAGAAACATCATCAGACTTCTCACTTGACTGCTCCAGTAACTTGGTCTGGACTTCTGTAAAAGTTGTCTGGCTAAGAACAATTGTGTGCTTCCTGTAACAGTATAAATATTGCTAGTTTCATATGGCATCACTCATCCCCTATAGGCTGTAGTGATTAACTGAGGGCTGGGGAGGCAACAAGGTACTTGTAACTATGATGGGATTTAGTCCACTATGATAGTGGACATACGGACTAATATAAATGATGAGGTTCAACAGTTTGTGTTTTCCTTTAATGGTGCACTATGTATCTTTTCTGGTGAAGGGTCCGTCATCTGTTTGTCTTCATTGAGATATTGATTTGCAGAGAGCATAACACAGTATGGCTTTAAAATTTATCTCCATGGATACAAACAGGTGATGCCACAGGGCCAAATTAGAGGTCAGATCTGTGGAGAGGTTACTCTGCTCTCAGTAAGAATACATGCTTTTTAGCAATGAAAACACCTGTAATTGCAAGATACATAAGTTAAATGCCATACTGTGGAACATTCCAAGTAAAGCAATATTTCGAGATGAGCAGGGTGCATGGCCTCTTTCAGAAAAGTTACTCAGAGCAACTTTAAATGTATATCTGTACAGTTTGTGTTGTGTTATGAATTGTAATCTATACTTATTTATTGGATCTTGGACTAAAAACTTATCAGCTACAAAAAATATTATGCGAAAAGAATATGAACATCTACAACATCCACAAGGCTCTTCACAGACTCTTATGAGGAATTTAATGAACAGCCATGAACGAGCTGTGCAAGAGGAGACATGCTCTGAACACTGCAGCTTTGTGATCACAGGCCTCTGTCCACGTGTGCTACCTTTGCTAATAAAAGGGTTGGTCAATTTGAGAACCACTAATACTCACTACAGACAAGTGTGGTATTCAGCCTTTAATAACTGCCCTACTAGAAAAAGGAATAGACATTCTTTACAAACATGGAGATTTAATGTTTATTTTTTCAAATCCAATCTCTTGTTTGATTTAAAAAGCCGTATTGTACTTTCTTTCAAATTATTAACATTAGCAATATTTCAACATTTCTACCCCTAGTTTTTGCAGTTTACACACAGTAAATCTAGTATGTGTTTAATTTAAATTAAAACTATAATGCTTGTGTAACTGTACATGTCAAGTCTCTAACTCTTTGTAATGAATTGTTTCTCAGAAGCACATTTCTGGCCCAAATTCCTGTCATACCAAGGCTGTCCAAAATGCCCTCCAAAAGTGAAGTGCCTTTGATGGAAATTAGATTAGCACATTACAACTGAGGATTGATATTTTTTACCCTCAATTTTACATTCAAAGTCACACACACATTTGTATGGGCTGTGTGACAGGGGGCAGAGTGACTCCTTAAATGTAGTTTTTTGGGGCCACGGTGACCACTGTGTAGTGATGGGAACAAGCAGAATGTCAGTACAGGTCACTGACTCACTGTCCAATGACATGGCAGTGTGATTCAGCCCCAACACACTTCCTGCTGCCCTGGAATGTGAACATCGCAGGAGCTCAGAGCTACAAGCACTCAAGTGAATATACTGTGGACTGCATGGGAAGTACCACAGACCCCACACAACATAAAATATAAACTCAGAAATAGAGTTTGGTTATTACTGAACAGGGCTAGACTTTAACTAGCAATTTTCAAATCAGTATTTTCACTATAGAATGTAGAATGTTCTAGAGTAGAATGTTGTGCTTTTTGATTGATTTTTATTACTGTCATAATTAGCAACTGGTTTATTACTCCTTTTCTTTCCTTATTTCAACTTTTAAATATACTTCCCACAATATTTGGACCTGTATACAGTATTATTAGTGAAAAATATTAAAATCTTGTAGGTGTCAAAAGTAATAGTTTGCTTGATTTGGCACCATTCAAATGTGACAACAAACACAAAACACAAAACAAATTCCTTGTTGCACTTCCGATGTCCGACACACACTTTTGTTCTCTCCTGTTTACTGTATATGGTAAAAAGAAAGTATTTGAACAGCCTTACCTGTGATGCTTTAATCATTGACTGAATCTTGACCAGGCTGTGCTGGTCTGAACGTGCACAGGAGAGCTCTGAGCAAACCGAATGACCACTCACTCCAGTGCATTTTGTTAAACCATGGGATTTGAGTCAGGCGTCTTACTTGGACGCACTTCATGATACAGAAGGAAACTCATTCATAAAGGTGGCTGAATTCAGGTTATGGAGTTTCAAAATACAGCCACCAATTTATCCCTATAGTCAGTCTATTATTTTTACCAGTCTCAAGAAAATAGAAAAGTTTGTATCAGGAACTTCATATACATTGCAATGGATATATCTCAAAATAACTGAATGGGGGTACTAGACAAAAACATGACTTAAGTGGCCAAAATTAAAGACCTTATGATCAAGATTTGGCTGAAAAGAAATGTTGTACATTTTTATGGTCTTCTTAAATATGAAAACAAAACCCCAGAACTGTCTGCCATTAACAGCTTGTAACACATCAAATCTATTTTAGACCAAAAAACATATAAATCTTAAACTATTATGTATATTATATATTTGAGAAGTTGCTTGGTCTCCAGATAATTTGGTATCTCTAATTGCTGGATATGACCGGTTATAGGAATGTAGTGGTTGTCCTCTGCTGACTTTTAAACCAGTAACACGTTCTCATTAAGCGGTGCAATGATTTGGCAGGGGGTTCATCGGGGAGCTGGCTCCAGGCCAGTACAGCTTGTACCTGTGTGAGAACTCACACAGAAACTGAGAGAATGACACAGAAAGATGTGGTGGATTGTACTGTAATTGGTTTAGTGAGGAGTTCCAGAGTGTTCCATCCAGAGGTGTTGCTGGGTTATGTGAATAGCCAGTGTTTTAACTACGAAAGATTTACATGTGAGCTAGTTATGTCTCAAGTATTCAATTTGGTCTAGTAAAAAGACAATGTGATTCTATGGATTTAATTATTTATCTATTTATTTAGTAGCTGTTCTGAAGGTTATTGCTTTGCATGCTCCACAGTATGGCATTTATCTAACATACCTTGTATTCATTTAGAAAATGTTTAAATTTTGAAAAACATGCATTAGCTATAACATCTCTATGAAGGCAAGCAGGTGGCAGATCCTCTACCATAAAGGTTACATTATGCAGCTTTAAAAAAAAAATCCTTATTGAGCCAGACAATTGAAGTTGATTACCGGTTCTAACAATTTGGCCACAGATATTTTAAAGAAAAATTTACATCAAATTGGACCTATGTTTCTTGTCTATTCAATATGATGCTGCTTACAAGTTGTTACAAGCATGTTGCAAACACTAAAATTGGATTGTAGAATGAATTTATCTGAAATATTTCCTTTTTTTCGTTTTTTACAGAATGTGCTGGCTAAGGCGCTGTACGACAATGTGGCCGAATCACCAGATGAGCTGTCTTTCCGAAAGGGGGACATTATGACGGTTTTGGAGCGGGACACTCAGGGGCTGGACGGGTGGTGGCTGTGCTCGCTCCATGGTCGACAGGGTATCGTCCCGGGCAACCGTCTGAAGATCTTGGTGGGCATGTACGACAAACAACAGGGATCTCCTTCTACTCCTGACCCAGCCACTGTCACCTCCCCATCACAGCGCCCTTTACTGCCCCCTCAAAACACCTATGCCAAACCCACACCCACAGCCTCTGTTATGGCCACAGCATCACCAGGCTTCCCAAACAAGCCCATTCCAACTCCACAGTACACCTCCATGCACCCCGCTACAACTAACCCTGACTCGATCTACATGATGCCACCGTCCCATGAGCCCAAAGGCAGCGTGTACCAGATCCCCTCCGGCCCGGTTGGTTCGACTCCACAACCTCCAAGTAAGGCTCCACCCCTGGCCAAGAGGCAGTACCAGGCACCTTCTCAGGACATCTACCAGGTGCCCCCCACCCTTCAAGGGGCTGGCCCAGCTGGGGTGGCATCAGTGGGGCAGGATGTGTACCAGGTGCCCCCCTCTCTGGAGAAGAGGAACTGGGACAGTGGCAAACCACTTGGAAAGGTAAGGAATGGGAAAGGTGATGTATTGAAGTACTGTTAACTAGATAATTCAAGCTACTCTTAGTTTGAATTTTTTTGATTGCTAAAATGTATTTACTGGCCAAACGAATCTTAACCCAGTCGCTGAAATACACAGCCAGATTTTAGGCTCAAATTCAGTCCACCACCATCTGTTTTAAATGGTTTTGAGCATTTTAGTGATTGACAGTGGTCTGTAGAATCTTGCCAAATTGGCTTGGGAAGATAAAAATATGTTTTGTCCAACAAGAAAAATGTGTTACAAAAACAGATATGCATATTTAGTCACAATTACAGATATTTAGAAGTGTTTTTACAGGCTTAATAAGACTATTTCTAGCTTTGAAAGGTCAGTGTTGTGGCATTGTGTGGCTAGAGAACAACATTTGAATGCTTATTTGTGTCTCTTTGCCTCTAGTTACCACCACAATCTGAAATAAAACTAGCAGATGCAATTAGGGTGTACCCTTTAAACTAGATGCTAAATGACTTATACACAGCTTTTAACATTTAGAAATAACAGCCATTGAAGGTCAAGTAGCACTTTAATAATAATTCTTTTAACAACATCTATTTTTAGTATAAATAGGTTTAAAAAAAAAAAAAAAAAAGGTTTAACAGTGCATTGGTCTTCAACTGAACCTGTAAACCAGATACTTACTGTCTTAAGCTTAAATGCTTGTAAATGGGCCTGAAATACACTTGTGAATTGTCAATAACAATGTTTTGTTGACGTTTTTCTTTGTTAGAGTAAACGAAGCTTATATTCAATACAGTGGGGTGTACAGTGTCCCGTTCTCACTCTTCCTGGTCAATAGCTGTCTGAGTGTGGAGTCCGTGGACATCAACAGGTTTATCACGTTTTGTCCTTGAGCCTCGGTGCCAGGCCATTACTGCTGCCGCGGCTTATCTGGGCGCCTTCATTTCTTCCACTTTTCTCTCTTTACTGCAAATCGTGCTCCGTTAGGCTGAAAGAAAAAGACAGATCTGAAAACTGTAGATCCACTAACCTAGCACACAGGCTGGTACCCTCAGTTGGGGTCATAGCAAGTTCAAGTCTTGTGTCTTTTTTAGGCTTGGTCTGTTTGTTCTCCAGCTATATCCAGTGTGTGTCATACAGGGTTTTTGTATTGTATTTACCCATTCATTTTCCGTCACATTTACCAAGCTTGGCAAACAGGCAGCTTAGCCCTCTTTGAGCTAGTTAGACATTACAAGATAAGGTGTTCCTACTCGAAGGCTGTTGCTACACATCTGTGAATATGTATTAGAAATCACATAATCAGATCACATTATGTTTATCAGTTTAGGTGATACATCAAAATTATTTTGTATTTTTAAAGGGGCACTATGTAACTTTTCTGGAGGTGTTATTGCTTTGCCTGGATTATTTCAAAGAATGGCATTAAACGCATCTATCTACATAAAGACTAGAAGGCGGTGCTAGTCTCTGCTCACAGTAAGAATGTATCTTTTTCAAGGTATTTTTGAAACACCTGTAATTGAGTAAATACAAGATAGAAAGGTGTAATGCCATACTCTAGAAAACTGCAGGCAAAGCAATGACATAATCATGAAGACAAGCAGGTGATGGACCTGTTACCAGACAAGTTGCATAGTAAACCTTTAATAATACCCACTTTGATGCATAATTATATTATAAAAGTACAAAGGTTTAAATAGACATGTGTTTGTTTTAATTGTTAAAACCATTTTATTTTTGCACAACAATAGCTCATTATAAAAAGTCAGAATCTATATTTCCTTCCTCCCTTAGTGACTGTTACATGCCAGTCCAAAGTACAACTCAGTTAACTGTTTTGGAGGGGAAAAACCCTACAGCTCAGACACATAGATAGTAAAAAACTGGATAAAAGGATGCTGAGGTTAGAGCTGCCAGTCATGACGGCTTAAAGAACAGCACCAAAGAGGAGATTTATGGAGGTAGTGAAAGAGGAAAAGTTGGTTGGTGCAAAGGATGAGCTAAATTGCGGCAGATGTTTTAGTGCTGCCAACAGAAGGCATGGGTGAAAAAACTCCTTAATTAGAAGAACAATAGTTTGGGAGTCATTAAAAAGTTACAATGGTCCAGTAATTATTTCAATTGATGATGCCCATGCCAGCTGCCAGGCTATTACCGAGCCCCGTACCACAATGAATTTTACAGATTCAGAAATAGCAGCGGGCTCCTTTGTGTGTCAGGAGTCTGCCAGCTTACACAGCTGTCATCTGACACATCAAAGAGTGAGGAGGGTGTGACAGCAGGACACGCGCCCAACAGCAGCTGAGCGTCTGTGTGTGCTGCTGCTAATGCCACTGTAATAAGCACTATTGATGGAGGATTGGGACATTTATACCGTGGTAGTGGGCCAGTATGAAGAGAGAGTATAGGTAGAGCATGTCATTAGTTTGGTGTGTTGGGTGGTATCTTTCAGTATTGTGTTGTTAATAGAGTTTTGGATTTGCTTGGAACCATGTACAAAAAGCCAAGTGGAGGGAAACTAAAATAAGTTACTTTTCCAAAAATATCTTTAAATAGAAGAATCCCTCATCCCTCAACCAGGATCTAAACAACTGGAGTGATTACCAATATTTTCTAAAACATAGTAAGATCACATTGTCCTGTAATTGCTCAATGTCTCCTTCCCATTTTTACTGGCCCCTTGTATAAATTTATAGCGGTAAAGCAGTTCCGAGTTTCTATTATTTATTGCTGGCTTTCAGGTGGCATAATAACATTCTATAGGCCAATCATATCTAATACAGATGGGAGGGGGCAGCTAAAATTAATATTAATATTATATCAGTGATAGGAATGATCAGGTTCAAAATTTGTGAATTTACCTTTTGTATATATCACGGCAAATAATGTATGAATGGAGAAATCTGGCTCTTGTCCCCCATCTGGGAGTATGACATCATCACATTCTAGAAACTGAAACCCACCAAGACCCAAAGCTTATTTTAATGTGACACTGGCACTCTAACAACACTAGACAAAAATAACACCCTTTTTATGCCAAACCTTTAAAAAGTCACATTGTAGTATTTCAGGTATGTTTTTAGCTCAAACGGACTCAAGTGTCCTTTGAAAACAGCGCTATAAATAAAACATTTGAGCAGCAGAAGTGCATCTTTAAACCTTGTCATATTTTTATGTGAGGAGATGCTGAGCAGCGGGTGTGGGGAGGGCTTATGGCGGCACATGCTCGGAGATTATCTGGAGACTAATGAATTTAACACAGCTGTCTGGCACACTGCACCACTCAACACTGCAAACACAGACATTCCAAGTAAAGCTGTAACTTGCACCATTACTAATGCTAAGTAATACTATCTTATATCAGATTTATTACAATTTTATTAATATATTTTCAACATAAAGTATGTTTCAAAGCAATACTGGTAGTCATCAAAATGGCAGACTATCCACAATTTTTAATACAACTTGAAAGATAAATGTCAATATATCAGAATGTGTTGTAAATTATGAAAAGTTATGAGGAAGTAAACTAGTAACTGATTTGTCTGGTATACTGATCAATATGCATATCTACGTGCATTTAGTAGCCTACTGTATGTAGTCATTAGGGTTGTCAAAAGTATGAAAAATCAGATACTAATACTAACTAGATACTCGTTTGTACAAGTAACATTATTAAAATCCACAGCTTGAATGATCTTGAGTTTTATTGGAGCTACTATAGGACCACAGTGTAATAAGAAATTACTTATTTTGTGTTGAAAATTGCATTCTGTTATCTAAAAATGGGGTGTTTGTTTTGTGGTATCGAAATTGAGTTTGTAATGATAGTATTAGGTCAGCTATAGTAGTGGTATAAGCCTACTTTGTTTTTACTTTACCCCTGCACTTCACCACCATTACTCTCTTGACTGCTGCCTGCATGTGTGCTAATTACTCCATTGTTCAATTAGCATTTGTTTTCTTGTAATTAGCATGTTGCCAGAGTTGCCAGACAGTCATGTGCAAAGCAAACACAGTTGCCATGTGGAGTTCAGTGGGGGGTGGACTGTGTAATCTGTTAAGAGACCTCAGCAGCCCCCTCTCTGTCTAGCTTTGGCATTCCCACTGTTCCTATATACCCTGAGAAAGCTACGGGACGTTAGCCGCTACCAGTTTAGACAAACCACCAAACCTCCTGTAATTATGGCCCTATTTTCACCACTCCATCTTTGAAGCTCACATCTGTATCATAAAGACATCCTCCAAACTGCAGCTGCCTCCGTTGGGGCTATTTTGGAGTTAGTGTGGTTTGGGTGGGCATTTTGAAGCTATGTGTTTGACGACATGTTGTAATCAGCCTGATGTGTGTGTGCTCGTGGTTTCCTTGAATAAAAAGAGGAGGAAAATGGGAAGGAGAGGCGGGGCTAAGAGCAGAGGTCATCTGTTGAATAGTGCATGGCATAATCATTCACAAGTCACAAAGAAGGATCTCCCAAGCCCCGGTCTGGAGCTATGGCTTTGTGTGCATATTACATTAAGCAAAGGAAAGGGAATTTTTTCAATGCGTGCAATGGCAGGGGTTTGTTGGTACCTCGGGAGTGGTGCAGTTATTCTGAGAGCACAACACAGTTTTCTGGAGTACTGTATTTAGGTCAGTGAATCTGAAAGTGCACTACCGTCCTCAAGCCATTTCTTTCGTCTATAAAAGACTTGTAGATATGGTCCAGCCACTGTTTGAATAGAGGAATGAACTTGTCTTTGATATTTAAATTATGTTATATGTGATTTTGCGACAGGCTTTTAAATTTATTTTGCTTTCATCACAGTTCATTTAAAGCAATGATAGATATAGGTTTTTTGAAGTGTACAGTTCAGGTGTTGGACAATGAATCTAAATTTTCTTTGTTGTATTATTGTATTTTGCACTACTACTGCAAAGATGTTTACTATAAATTTCTATTTAAAAGCAGGTGAATGGGTGCTAAATTAGCTGCTAATGTGAACATATGATAATCAAAATGCTATAGTGGCACATTTAAAATATACTTTTGGTTTACCACAAACACTTAAACTCCTTTATGCAACACAGATGGCTGTCAATCATTTATTAGAAAAGAAAATCGTAAACAAGTAGACAGTGACTATCGAAAAAGTGTTCAAATAAATTCATCCAGTAATAGATATTGACTTTGTTATTTGAGGAGTTTGAGAAGGAATCAATGTCACTTAGGATGCATTAAGGTGAACATCAATTCTGCATAGCCCACCACATCTCAGCACCTTTGTTATGATTTAAATGGTAATTAATTGTACATACATTTTCATTTTATGTATTACTTATTATTGCTATGAATCCAGACCTAAAACTGTGTTGCAGGTGGAATAATTTTCATGGTAGCCTATACTGTTTAAATTTAGAATATGTGACAATAACCAAAGCACATGCCATATGTTTGCAGCTAAATCATTAAGAAATTTATAAATGGTCTCTCATAGAGAGACCACTTATAACTTTAATATTAGACCCCAGTTGACAGTTAATTAGACATTGCTACACTCATAGCTTGCAAAATGCCAAAACTGTTTCACTAATCCAGACAGTTATTTTTAAATCGGCCCCAGAATTAGCTTGTAAATGTATACTGTACAGATGGCCATTTATACTATAGAGGTCTTTAGGGAGTGGTTTCCTTTCAAATCCTGTCCCAGGTGTCCATCAGTGTAACCACTAAGTAGAATTAACATAGGAAGCATAACTTTTGGCATATCATTAATTAGTCAGACTGGATAATCCTTGCTGCGTCCTTGGCAATTTGTTGTTTAGCCTGGGTCACAGTTGTTTGATGCTAAGTAGAAGAACTAGAGAGATTAAATAATGCAGTGGCATCATCAGTAACACGCCCACTCCTCTGATGTGCTTAAGGTATTAAATGTGTCTCGCTGGGATGTGTCTATTCCCTGGAGACACACAGTAGATCAATAGAGCAGTATCAATCAGAGCATGGTCAAGGCAGGACTCATCTGGCACTTAGTCTAGTCCACTCATTACAGTTGAAAGCTTCCTGATGATGAACCAAGACGTGTTTATGTGTGAAATGAAAAACAGAAAACCAGAGCAACACCCCTTCCAATCTTGGCCAAGTGCATGCTGTTGATGTGTCCACAAGCAAGACACTTCCCCACTGCTACAGGGCATCCACTGCCAAACTACCGCTTGTTGTGGTTATCCCCTATCTAAGTACATAATCTTACTGGAATATTTTAATGAACAAACCTGATCTGGCATGTTCACACCATTTTATACTTGTGCTTGGCTTAAAATATCTTCAAAATCACACTTCTTCTTCTGTATTGACAAACAGATAAATGATAGGCTTCTGCAGCTTTGAGAGTAATATCCATTCGTAGTGGTAATGACAGCAGTTACAAGGGTGCTCAAAATCATGATTATCATCGACTACCTCCTTGTTTGCATCAATACAGAAAATAGAAAAAAACAAACAAAATGTTTACACCTACATTCAGTCCTCATTATAGTAGATTGAATAGTACTAAATACATTTAAAATTATTCACATCAGCCTTGTAAAATTTGCTAACAAGATAACAGTATTCATACACTATCTTTCTTAAAATCTTCTGCACCCATACTTTCGAGTTATCATCTGTATTTATTGTTGTGGATTTGTTGAGGTAAACTGATCCATCGGTGAGCACAGGGCAGGGCATGTTCGTCTTTGGTTTCGTTTGTAAATGTTCAAAAATCAATGTGTAAAGGGGACACTGAGAAGGTAGATTGTCTGTAGGAGGGGTGTGTAGGTGTGGGGTGTACAGGGAGGGGCAGGCTACAGATGTTGTCATTTCCCAGACTGGGTGCTGCACTATACTCACATCTCATAATGCACAGTTTAAACAGGAGCACAATGGAGCCACCAAATTCCCACAGCAAATCAAACAGCCTGCTGCTCGAGCACTCTTCCTGCTGTGGGCTGGGGGGTTCATGTAGATTCAACAGTCTAGGGTGAGGGGGCAAATGTCTGCAGCAGTTATTGGTTTTGAATGGAGGTTTGGGGATAACGTGTTTTGTTTATTGTTTGGGCGACCCCTTAACATTAAACCTCCATATTTTCATTTCCTTGCTATATTTCAGTTGAAAATAAAGGTTTTTTTGAATACTCTTTATTATTAGTGGTAGACATTAGTATTATTGTTATTAGTACTAGTTTATTTAGCTGCCGTAGAAGTAGTAGTAATAGTAGTACTGGTAATAGTAGTAGTAGTAGTAGAAGTAATAGACATTGTGGTAGTAGTTATGGTGGTATGTGTACATTGCAATTCAAGCTATTCAATAATTTATGGGCATTGTTCCATGTTGTAGTTTAGTCTTGTCTGTATAATTCATACTAAACATTAATTCAGTAAGAATCTACTGCAATGCAAATTGTAAATGTCTTGATTGAATTATTTGCATAATGACTCTGTGATTCAGTTTTGAATATGTATGAACACACTTCTCAATTTGAGCAACTAGTTTTAATCTAAAAGTTAGTTTATAAATAACCATGTTGTGATTTCAGGTAGTAAAATAGCAGGATATTTTGTAAGATTGGTTAAAAAAAAACAAAAAAAATCCAACTTACTTACCCTAACTGTACTGTTTCTTTTTTGCGTCCAGG
>KN481316.1:19644-37499 GCA_000787095.1 Periophthalmodon schlosseri
GCCCCCGAGGTGAGGGCAAGGGTGGCTCAAAGCAGCAACACGCTTTGTGAAAAACTGAAAGACATTGTGATCAGCACTAAAACAGCAGCACTGCAGTATCCGTCATCAGGGAACACAAGAGAGATGACGGAAAGGGTGAAAGAGCTGGCAGGATGTACGCAGCAGTTTAGGATGGTCCTGGGACAGCTCTTGGTCATGTAAAAAGAACTTACTCTACTCTTCTGGACCTTCCACGTCTTTTGTTTTTATAGACAATTCTATCTTCAGCGGGCTGGGCCGATTGTTGTAAAATAATCTGTGTAAATACTTAAGTTACATAATATTTAGCCAGTAAAGAAAGATGAAAGTTGAATAATGATAAAAAATATATACAGTCCAGTTCATATGTAAGATGTTGTCATTATGCCTCAATGCAGCACTAAAAGGGTGGGAATGAAATGAGAAAATGTGATTAAACTTAAAAAAGAATGTTGCACAATTTTACCAATAAAATAACTACAATACAACAATTTTGAATAAATGAATAAAAACTTTTGTTATTATTAATCTTTATATTGTAAGTAAGAATGTAATGATATCATAAACTACCCCCTTCCCAAGCTTGGGTGAATAAACAGGGTTAACCTCAGAAAGAAAAAGCAAAGAGACAATAAGGAGGTGTCTAGCCTAATATCTAATATGGTGCAACAAAGTTATTGGTCATGTTTTTTCCACATCTCATTTGTTTTGTATCAAATCCATTTCTTCCCAATTGCCCTAAAACGTAAACAGAGTAAATTAATTGTTTTAATAAGATGATATAAAAGACACTTGTAGTTTTTAGGCAATATATTGGTATTATTATAGCACACCATACATACATAAATATGATCTTAGTTCTCATGATTGCATCTTCATTGTTAAAAATTGTAAATCTATGATATGTATGACTGTGTTTTGTAAGTCATTGTATGGGTTTGCCCTAAACTCACACTCAAAAGAAAGGCCATATGTTGTCATACAGCAGGCCATACTTCTGAATTATGTCTAAAATCTATACAACTCCAATGTCAACCAATGTTTTTGTAGAATAAATTAAAAAATTGGTTTGTAAGAGAGGCATGTACTGAATGATGGAGTGTAATATATCTGCTAATGTAATTAAAGCTGCAGTTGATAGATTCTCTGACAGTGATGTGATGATTTTATTATTTTTTTTTTAAGTTTACATTATAACTTAAAAATTACTCAATAAACCTAACCAGTTGCGCCTACGATGTTATCTGATGTCTTCATGTGCACAACCATCCATGCATGTATGCTGTATATACATAAATGTTCACAATTATTTGATGGATCTGTCTCAGGGACGAATTTACATAAAAGTGCCATTTGCAAAAATGGACGTACCGCCTTAAATAAACGTAATGAAATAATGCCACATGGAAATACAGAGCGTGATACTCCATATAGCATATGTTTAAAGCAATATAATGTTCAGACTTCATGTGAACATTCCTTGGTTGTACCATAGCAGCAAATGTACAATGCAGACGCAGGTATTAAAATTATTAATCATTAGGCTCTGAATTATTTCCTTTTCAACCAGATTCTTCAACCTGTGGTCGTTTTCACACTGCCACAAGTTAGGTCGACGTAAAAGAGCATTCGCTCCGAAAGAGGTGCACTTGGACTGGTGTGAACACGACGGTCGCATTCTGGACCGCAGTAAAGGGCCGCTACGAGAGCTCTTGAAACAGGTGGTCTCGGAGCGGCTCCACTTGCATTCTGGAGCGGGGAGAGTGTGGTATGAAGGCGGCTGACCTCTGGTCGACCTACGCAGTCTGCGGTGATAGTCAAAGTTTTTGGAATTGGATAAAAAGCGTTCGGACGCGTCTCCTCCTGCCTCTGTCTGCACAGGTAGATTAAGCCTTGGTCTGTCTGTGTGCCTTCAAAAACCTTTTTCTCTACTGTCACCAGCGCGCATAGTCCTCAAAGTGTATTTAGCTACATTTGAAAGAAAAGACAATCGCATATAGCGCCAGGGAAGCAGGCGCGTGCGTGGGTATGCACGGGGCTCTGCTCGCTTCAAGCGCGTTATGATGGATACACCTTAGCCGATCAGATGATAGCCTCTCACCTGGCTCATGGTGCGGTGTTCGGGGTGAATGATGCGCGGTGCATGTGAACAAAACCGACCCAAAAGTAAAGTAAACAGAACAAAATCTAGGGTGCACTGGGGACGGTTCAGAGAGCGCAGTAACATGAGTGAAAACAACCTAAGATGTTTGCAATGTTCTTGTAGGAGCAATACTTTACCAGAAGATGGCGTACTTACTTTTGATTTTATTTCTGTTGCATTGCTGATGAATCTATTATAGCCCCCTTACCCATTGCCAATGAGGACCGTGATGAATATGGTAAAATCTATAAAATAAATCCTTTATTATATAAATGTGTTTGATACAAAAATATCACAAGTGATTACAAAAAGCATTTTGCTGACATTACAAAGTTTACTAGGTGTTGGACAGACAGTGGTTTGGCCTTAGCTCTGTGCTGGACTGTCACAGACTGAAGGGGTGGACTCAAAGAGACACTTGTTTTTTAAGGCTTTGGAAGTCAATCCAGATGTAACTGGAGACAGATAAACCAGGATATGAGATTTGTGGCAGTGCAGTAAATACAAATACACACTTTTTATGATAGTAAAATATATCAAACCTGCTTTTCAGAGTATTTTAGTTTATATCAGTTCTTTTTCTGCAAATTAAGTATTTTTTTCAGGCATGGGCCTGAAGAAAAATGTGAAACCTGCAGTGTGTAAATGCAAAAGTAATGCTTTAAACCAGTAACATCCTACCCCTCAATCTGACTGCAAGGATCATTTGCTTGATAAACACAACTAATTCGGTCGTTTTCACACTGCCACTAGTTAGGTCGACGTTAAAGAGTATTCGCTCCGAGAGCGGTGCGCTTGGACCTGTGTGAACCCAAAAGTCGCATTCTGATTTGCATTAAAAGCCCGCTCCGAGAGCGCTTGAAACAGGGGGTCTCGGAGCAACTCCACTCGCACTCTGGAGCGGGGCAAGTGTGGTGTGAACACGGCCGACCTCGGGCCTACGCAGTCCGCGGTGCAAGAGAAAGTATTTAGAATTGGGCAAAAAAGCGCTCGGATCACGTATATTTGTATGACTGGGCGCTGCAGAGCTGCTGTTTGACACGTTCGTCTGACGAGGAAATTTGGATCAGTTTAATATCAGCCACAGTCTCCTCTTGCGTGTGTTAGCGCAGGTAAGCCTGGGTCTGTCTGTGTGTCGTTCAAAAAGCTTTTTCTCCTCCATCACCGGCGCGTACAGTCCTCACGGTGTATTTAGCCACAGGTGAAAAGTAAAGTAAACAGAACTAAATCTAGTGCGCACTGGGGTCGGTCCACAGAGCGCAGCAACATGTGTGAAAACGACCTTAAAAAGTTACAGACAGCATTTATGTCATATTTGTACACATACACACAACAAAAATATTCATTGCACATTTAAGTCTCCAGGTTTTGGGGGAAATGCAGAATACAAATTGAAGTAAAGTATTAGCTGAGGTAGCTAACTCCTCTTTGTTTAAGTGCTCTTGGCAGTGCTCGCTGGATAATAGTTTTATTTTGATCTTTTGAATTCAGAGACAAGCCTACATGGAAACTGTTTAAAAAAGACATTGTCATCCTAAACGTCTTGACGAATTATCCCAATAAAGGAACAACAAAGAAGGAACATTTCAGCTTTGAGTGTTGAGAGATGTCTCCTTGTCAGTCATATTATTGATACATTTTGAGAAAAGCTCAAGATTGGTTGTGTAAAGTGTTGCATTACTAAGCACATTTCTAGAGGTCAGAGTGATTCGTTTATGACACACACATATAGATCTACACATAAATATACAAACAAAACACAGTTTGTTATTCAATGGCTTCACAATCTATTCTTGTAAGTGGTACTTTGGGGCTTTCTGTATACACATTAATTCTTCACTAATATTCACAATAGCAGCAAACATACTTTTGGTGAATGGGACAGGGTCAGATTCACAAAGATTCACTTCTCACAACATTCAGCATATGACTTCTTTACACATATATATACAAACTATACACATTTGGCATGGTGGTTTCATACATTGAAAAGCTCAGCCGCACTAAATGGTGAGGATACCAAAAAAGGATTTACTTGGCCATAAGTCTTGTGTTTCATTCATAATCGCAACATTCATTCAGTCATTCTTGGATTCAAATGTTCAATAATCCACTCATTCATCCACTGCTTTCTTTAAAATGACGATGTCCTTTATATCTTTACTCATCTTGTGGCTCACACTGCTTACACACAAATGCAACAGTGTGTGCTGTTTCTATGGGAACAAGGTCAGTTGGAATGGATATCCAGAAGGAACTGCTCAAAGTGTGGAGATAATTGTTTTAACTGTTTCCCAAATCACTCACCTTTATTTTGAAGTCCAGTCTTTATCAATACATAATAATTAATTTCATATAAGGTAGATTTACTTTGGACATGTCAGTTAGCACCACTTTCTTGCTGGTGAGTAATTTGGGACAATGATGTCGACTGGAATGACGATCTGACCACCGTGTCCCAAGAGGAGCTTCACAAACGGGTACAGAGCAGCAGCTTATGTGAGTCTTCCATCATGAGTTTGTGACGATGTGGGGTCATGAGGAGTCGGTACAGGGCGATGGTGGAGGGGGGCATAGGTGAAAGTAGGACCTCTCTGTGGACGGAGAAGGGGGGCAGCTGTCCTCCGCAGATAGGTACTGGGAGCGGGGCGTGGGGGGAGGAGGGTAGGGGTCCGAGTCTGAGTTCAGGTCCATGTAGTACTTGTTGTGTTTGCCGTGGTTGCCGTACCCTGTTACCTTCCAGCGACCTGTGGAGGAGCCCAGGCCCACAGGGGGGTGGGGGTTGTAGTCGCTGTCGCAGACATCTGTGCTGCAGGGGGTAGTGGGAGGAGCAGCTCCACGCACCGGGTAGTATGGTCTGAGGGGCAACATCATTTAATTTTTTCAGTATATGTGGACAGATATCATGGTAATTTTGAACTCAAAGCTACTTTCAAAATTGATAATAATTCTATTCTGAATAAATTCAGAGATTTTAATTCCCAAACAATCCGACCGTCAACTTCCCTAGCTCACATAGTATAGTAAGTAATGATAGTATCCATTGTACAACCATGCACCATTGTTGAGAATATACATTACTTATCCTTTCCTCATATACACGCATGACAAAAATATTTTCTTGCATAATGATCTTACCGGTATGACCTAGTGGTAGATGGGCTGTTGGAGGAGTAGAAGACCTCTGTGTTGTAGAGGGAGCGGTCTGTGGCAGGTGACGGAGGAGGATTAAGGATCTACAAAAACAATAAGACAATGTTGGTGCACCTGAGGACAGCTGACAGAACACATGTATGCAGGGGTGTGCCGGTGTGTGTGCGGGACCTGGGGGTAGAAGGCTCCCTTGGTGGAGGACGAGCTGGAGGAGGAGGCTCCGGTCACATGGTTCCTGTCGTAGAGAGGGGCTCCGCTGCCGCTGCTGCCCATCAGACTCACTGAGCTCATCATGGACTTTCCACAGGCGATACCTGCACAGAGAAGTCCCACATTCACATCACCATGTCATGAACTTAACAACATAATAACGATAATTGAAGACTGTATCATTTTTGCAGGGTGCAGAGAATTTTTACTACCAGATATATTTTAGTTTTTGCATATATCAGCTAGTAAAAATTCTCTGCATCCCACAAAAAACGATAGTCTTGAATACAATTTTTTATATTTTGAATGAAAATTATGTAGTCTTTAGTAAAAAAAAAAAGTAAATATATATATAGTCTTATTATTACAATTCAATTTTAAATATCTTATGCTTATTGTGTTTGTCAAGGATAAAATGTCACTATGTCCAGATGAAAAGCAAAGACAAAATATTCAACTGAGAAATTCCAACTGTATATACATGCATTGTCAAATTTGTTGCCAAAAGAAATACAACCATTTAATGTAAGTGTACTGTGATGTTTGATTATTACCTTGAAAAGTGCCATGCTGTGCATTGGTAGGAGCAATGAAGTTGAGTGGCACATGAGGTGTCCCGCTGATGTACTCATGAGGGAAGCTGCTGCTGGGGCCCTTGTATCGACGACAAACCACGCGCTGGCACACAAAATATGCCCCACTGATTACAAAGACCAATAGGATAATGGCTATGACCAGGCCAATGGTGCTGGAGCCTGTGGTCGGGATGCCACTGGAGGAGGGTGAGATGAAATCTACAAAACAACAAACAACAAATTGTATGCACAGACAAATAAGCAAAAGATAGTTAGGTTAAAAGGTGCACTATGTAACTTTTCTGTTAACTGCTTGTCTCTGTGGAAATGTGCCTGGAATGTTCCAAAGAATACGTTGTAATACATTCATTCCTATTGTGAGTTCGGTCGTCTCACAACAGATCTGAGTTGCAACTTGGCCTTGTGGTGCCTCCTGCTGGTTTCCACAGAGATAGAGAAGTGTAATGCCATACTGAGGAACACTCCGTGCAAAGCTATAACATTTCCATGGAGACAAGCAGATGGTGAACTGTCCAGCAGAAAAATTATATAGTGCACCTTTAAGCTTCATTTGTATGTTAGGGGTCAATGTCATTACCACATTCAAGTTCATCTGATCCGTCTGCACAGTCGGAGTAGTTGTCACACTGCTGCTTTTTAGTGATACACTGGTTGTCACCGCAGCGAAACTGGTTTGGAGCACAAATAACTGCAACAGACAGAGCAGAAAAGTTGTCATTATGAGTGGGTTTGACCACGATTTAGTATTTAGTCCCCATAAGGTGTAATATTTCTTTGTTTTTTTTTCCTTTTTGGTGTTGGCTGAATTGAGTATACATACAAGTTGCTGTACAATTAATGAACAGTAAACAGTTATAGACTGGTCAAAGCATAATAGTAGCTCAGAGATAACCTACGTTCACAGTCTTGCTCATCTGAGTGGTCTGCACAGTCTGGCTCTCCGTTACAGCGTCTCTGGGCATCGATGCATCCACCTTTGTCACACTGAAACTGAAAGGCTGAGCATACGGGACAGTTTTCCTCATCGCTACGGTCGTCACACTCAGGATAACCATCGCAGCGCCACGCCATAGGGATACAGTCAATCTCCCCAGTGGAACAGGTGAACTGCTCTGTGGAGCAGGTGGGAGGATCTGCGGAGGGACAGTGAAGAGTGGTATCAGGAGAAATATGCAGTGGTTTAAAACATTATGGGACTGACTGAGTACCTCCACAGTTGAGCAGGTCCTGAAGTAAAACCAGATGCATGGGACAGGAGCAGCGAGGCGTGCCATCGCCTTTGGCGATGCAGATGTGAGAACAGTATCCGTTGTCATGAAAACAAGGGTGGGATGCTATTGGCAAAATAAAGAAAGACAAATAATGCTGTAGTAATGACAATATAGGAAATAGTGACAATGGCAAGTAATTTCATTTTCCTTTCTGTAATTATTTATCATTCAGTGACCTCGTAACAGATGGATTAAATACATTACTGTAGATACACAGGGTAGATACACAAACAAGTAAAAATCATTAACCCTAACAAAGTAATTAATTGCTGAGTACGTCCTGCTATACCAAAATCTGGAGGGTTGGTATCCTCCACAGCGTAAATGGATGTCAGGTAGGAGATTCTCCCCTGTATCCGAGTGCGGCTATCCCCCGTTAGTTTGTCCACTCTCTCTATCATCTGCTGCTGTCGGTCGATCCAGTACAGGTGGTCTCCCAGGATTGTGAGGTCCATCGGCTGGAGGATGTTAGAGTCCTGGAGAACGATACGATTTGCACCTATAGAAAAACAAGAAAAATAAACACACGTGACCACTCTGGGTAAAGTTAAATTAATGGAAAAGCACCAATAACCACTTCTGGCTGTTGCAACGTATTAGATAACAAGTGTTTAAAGTTGACACATAGCAGGAAAAAAGGACAAATTGTGATGGTCAAATAACAGATTAAAGGATTTCCATGAAGGCAACTTTTGTGATCATAATAGGATTGGTGTACAGGGAATTGTAGCATCATGAAAATACAACAAATATAATAGGTAAAAGTGTGTAACATCTTCACACCGGTCAGGTCACTGCTTTCAATGCGTTTGAGGTCTGCGTCCGCCCAAAACAGCTTTCCGAGTTTGTGATCCAGAGCCAGAGCAACAGGCCTGATGAGTCCAGTGGTGAACAAAGACTCTCTCTCTGTCCCATCCAAACTGGCTCCTTCTATCTTGGCTGAGCGCTCCTGGACTGTGGTAAAATACATGTATCTAAAAGACAAAGAATACCAGTTATGAAGTTGTCAAGTTTCGCATAAATAAAGAAAATTGGTGATATCAACATAGTTATACCCCTTTTCAGCATTGACCACAATCGCTCTGGGCTTGTCTATCTCGTCTTTGAGGACCACTCCAACACTGTGTCCATCCATTCTCTGGACATTGATGGTGTTGGTGGTTTCACAGGTCCAGTAGATGTGGCGACTGTATGGATCCAGGCTCAAGTCATGCAGCTGATTCTCTACTGATACAGAACTGCTGCTTCCAATCATGGTAGCCTAAAAAACAGCAGAATTTTCATTTCAGTTCAAAGTATTAACAGCTGAACTACGTGCGTGACCTACCATGGTGCCATCATCTTTGGCTCTCTTTATGTTCTGTCGTCCATCCAGCCAGTAGATAAGACGCTCATAGGGGTCGTAGTTCACGGCTCGGACATTCCTCACGACATGGATAGGTAAGACGATGTCTGGACTCTGCTCTCCCAAAACCATCCGGCTTATACTGGCCTTCTGGGTGAAGAGCAGGAAACTAGAGGGAGCTGCAGAAGAAAAGAAAGAGACTTGTATTGAAATACATTACCACAATTCAAACTCACTAAAAATGAGGATGCACAAAAAGTATATTTATCTAATACAGACATTGTACTTACAGCTACAGTTGTGTCCGTCAGGGTTGAGTGTGTAGTGAGAGGCGCAGCGGCATTGAGCACCTGCCGGAGTGGCCAGGCACAGGTGGGCACAGTTGCCATTGTTGTGGGAGCATTCATTGGTTCCATCCTGACGAGACGAGTGGAACACCAAGATATCTAACATCAACTCCAGCTGGCCCTAAAACACAGGCTTGCAGTTATGTAAGATCAATATAATTTTTACATTCAAATGGAAAAAATGAACCTATATTGGAAGAATCTTTCAAAATGTTTTTGAATAAAAGTGTATATCAATTATTTTAAAATAACTTTTTACATGTGAAGTGCTCTAACCTGCAGCACTACAGTGCGGTTCTGTCCACTGCGCTTATCAGCTCGCTCAATGCTCCTTAAATTAAGGTCAGTCCAGTAAATGAAGTCTCGGTACTGAGTTAAGCCAAAAGGATGAGGGAGGTCATCTCTTATGATCTCTCTCTGCAGACCTGTGCACACGTAATAGTAGTTATATTTGGTGTGGATATGGATGTGAATATCTCTTTATAATGTACGACTGTATTACCTTGCATGTTGGTGCTTTCTATCATGCATGTGTCCAGGTCGGTCCAATACAATCGGTGGTCCACATAGTCAATAGTGAGCCCATTAGCACGGCCCACTTTATCCACCAGAGTCACTATGGTGCTGCCATCCATGTAGGCTTTGGCAATCCGAGGCCTGCCTCCCCACTCAGTCCAGTACATGTAACTGAGGAGACAAAAAGTTCATTCACTCAGAACAAAACATGACCTAACTTTATTATGTTTATTAGGCAATGAATGCCTTCAATTGTAAAATGACATCAGTGTGTTGCTCCAAGCACAAAGAGTGTCAAACATGTTGGCACAGGTCAACGGCAAGCTATACACAGGGCACTATGTAGGTGGATGAACTCACAAATAATGCTAACCCAGTTAGCAACAGCAACACACCTGGACTAGGCGAAAATTATGGGATTGAGTGGAACTCTGTCTGACTGACTTCATTCAAACTATTATGACAATGACCTTTTATAAATGACGACAAGCAAAACCCCAGACATGCATAAACATCGACACTTTGTTACATTCAACTGTGTTTATTTTTCTGGATAGATACTAAAAGTGTTAAGATAAGTGTGACTTTTATGTGACTTTTATTTCAAATCTCAGAGAATGTTACTACTGTAATTTCCTTTAGTGGGGGCAAAAAGCCTTACCCTTCGGCTGGGTCCAGAGCCAATGACCGTGGGTTATCCAAATAGCGTGGGGTGTCAATGTCTTTGCAGATCAGAACCTGGCGATAATGCCCATCGAGCCGGGCCACCTCAATGCGATTCGTACCAGTATCAGCCCAGTAAATATTACGCCCCATCCAGTCCACAGCCATACCCTCTGGATAATCAAGTCCAAACTCAATGACGTGTTCAATAGAGCTGCCGTTCATATAGGCTCTGCTGATTGTCTGCAGGTAAGAAAATACATTTTACTCTCATTCAGAATAAAAAATTTCACATGTTACAAACTTGGTAGTAAAATAGTAAAAAGTAATCAATATTTTACTATGAGACTGACCTTGGCCTGTATGTCCGTCCAGTACAACCTCTTTTCAGCCACATCAAAGTCAAGGGCAGAGACCTCTTTGATTCCGGTCAGAGGAATGGCTACATCATTACTGTTAGTGCCTAAAGAGATGCTCCTGATGTTATCCCTGTAAAAGAAAGGATAGATGTCATTGAAAACAAAGTATTCTTGTAATTTTTTTTTTTATTTAATTTGAAATATAGTTTTTACATACGAATGATAAAAATCTTATTTTAATAGGTACCTGTTGGTGAAGAAGAGGAAGGCCTCAGGAACCACACAGGAGTGCATGTCTGAAAGCAGCTCCATCCCCATGGGACAGGCACAGCTGACCGCCCGCTTCCTCCAAAAACAGAGGTGACTGCACCCACCATTATCCACAGCACAACCATTTGTACCTGTGCAAAAACAGCACAAATTTATACTGTATTCAATGCCTACTATTTGTTTATATTTTGTAAACATCATCTTTACCAGTTGTCTCTGTGACTTTAGTTGCTTTGAGTCCCATTAAATCCGGGAGTTGGTCGATGATGATTTCGCGTACAGCGGTGGACTTGTGGACTCGCTCAATGCTGCGTCTTTGCCAGTCGGTCCAGTAAATGTAGTCCCCAAGCAGCGTGAAGCCAAAGATGTGAGGCAACTTGTCCTCCAGGAGCACCTGCCTGTTACTACCATCCACATTAATCACCTGAAATATCAAAACAACACAAAGAAAACACATTTCAGCTTTCCTTTTATTTTATCACATTACATTGTACTTACCGTATTTAAGATTTTTAAAGTTAATTTTAGAACTTAATGTGAGAAATCAAAACTGCAAGTATCTTCCATTTTAAAAAAATGTACACTGTCACAAAAAATGTCAAAAATTAAACTGATAAACAACTATTTTAATTTCATATAAATGTGTATATGGCAGTAATGTCTTAACCTGGTGAGTGAAAATGTACCATATTTTTATTAAGATTGTCAATTCATTGCATTATTTTTGATTCTGTATAGACTTAGTCAAAACAAATGGATTGCATGCTGAAACTGTAACTAAATCAGATTTTACAATTGTTACAGCTGTGAGGAGCCATTTCTTCCCTTTATCTCAACTTTAAAGGGGGGCGCGAAGAGTACGTAAAAAGATAAACAAAACCATTCACGTTTCAATGAGCCTCTGATCCAAAGACATTCCTGACCCCAACACAAAAAAACTATTTATCACAGTGACACAATTAGACATGGTCATCGCGGTGAAAAGATGTCCGAGAGGCTCCCTTTGTAGGACCTCTGCTCCTCGCCTGCTCAGTCTTTCTCTGCAGCAGCTTTTCAGGGAGAATTATGGGCTGGGACTAGCGTTTTTTTTAACGATGAGGATCTTTTTCATCTTCTGGGTGTGAGAACATCTCTTTTCTTGATGGAGCGCAAAAAAAAAGGCCCGGAAAAGAAAGAGAGCGGCCTAAAACTAACAAAGGGCTCATCAGACATGCAGGCAGTGGTCGGGCCATCACTGAAGCGTTTGCCTGCATCCACAAAGGAGCACTCGGTCAAAACAAAAGAGGTGTATAACCAAAGCTAAAGAAATGGGAAAAATGGGAAATGTGTTGGATGCTCACCGTCTGGCTTTTAAGTGTTAATTTGAGATTTTGATGTTAGGGCCCTGTGTGCTGAAGTGGTGCAATCTGCAGATCAGGTCATTTCAAACCAAAACAAAATCTTATCTGATCAAGTGAGTATGCTTACATGTAGTAGGCCTATTTCTGCGGTACTATGAATTTGAAAATGTACAAATAAAATATAGCTACTCTAATGGTGCGTTCCAACCTGTAACTGGGACTTTTCCCACTTCAGTCATGAAAAACTATCCTAGAACACTGCTCAAACCAGTAATTTCTATTTGTGAATAAGGGTTGGGTTTATCGATAAAAAAATGACATATAGTGATACTGACTCACTGACCCCCCACACACTAAGCATAATATTGCTGTTTAGGCATTGGAGCACGCTTTTTACTTTTACAGATGCCCTTCACAATACAATATACTCTGGGCTTGTTGCATCGTATCATTAACTTTTCTTGATTAATCCAACATGGTTAAATAATTGACTGATATTGGCCTTGAGAGTAATAACAATGACTACTGACACAGTAAAAAAAAAATCCACGTTTTTACTCACACCATGGGGCAATATCTGTGTTTTATTCATGCCACAGCTCCAACTATAACCCAGGATAGAGTTTTCAAGCCTTTGAAACACCATATGAAAATCTCTATATCTCTTTGTTCAAAGACAAACTATAATGAAAAACAGATTTTAAAATGTTTACATATTCTGTTCATTTGTACCTTATTTGTTTCATGACCAACAGTGAGAAACACACACAGCTGTCTGCCACAAACCAAAACTGTTAGTGATCTCAACAGTGCTTCAATGCGACCACAGTGTTCTCATTATAATACGCACATATGTGGACCAGAGACTGCGCGCTCCGTACATCTGCTAACACTGATGTCAAACTGCATTACGCTTCTCAGGAACAGGTGTTTTTCCTACTGGCTCAACATAAAAGTTTTACAAATTCAGCTACATTTGGTTTTCAAAGCCGGAGGATAGCTGCATGAACTTGAGGTGTCAGCCACCCCAACGAAATTCAGATAAAAGAAATATACTTGGGGCTGGGCATTTAATAAAATTTTAATCGAGATCGAGATTAAGCCATGTCTAATCGACTATGATCAGCTTGGGCGATTTTAATTTAAGAGGTCTACTACAGACAATCATCAGTAAAAGCATGTAAGGTAGTTTGGAGCAGCATTCACGAGTTTTTTATTTATTTTTATTTTATCAGTATTTTTTTTCAGTATTGCCCCGCCCTAAATATACTTTTTGGTTTTTTTATAGAGGCAGATTGTTTTACTACATCTTATCAGTTTTTGAAGACAACTGGCTAAGACTAAAGTGACTCTGTGCAGAGATCAGTAAACAATGTCATTGTGTCTGTAGTGTGAACAGCATAAAGATAAGATATACTACTGCAGTAATACATTATTAGGACAACTTTGATCATTTGGGAAAACAATGTCTTTGAAGTACAGAAAACTGGGTAGCTCCAATATTGTTTCAAAGGGAAGAGTTGGTTATCAATAATTGCCTAAGTTGTGTTATTGACTGGGTGTATAACAAAATGTAGGCATTTCTGTTGTAAAGATCACTGCACCCTTAAATAATCAAATTCTTTACAACAAAAACATGCAAATCTGTCCTTAACTGCACTGCAATGCTATGTGTTGAAATGCAGTTTAAGACCCCTACCACGGATAGGCCACAAGCCAAAATACATACTGCTTTTTTAAAATTCCGTCTCAAAGGCTTTGGTGCTAAATGTGTTGTAAAGAGTGATTCTTGTAGGAACACAACGCAGGCATGAGGACGGCTTATTGAAACAAGGTGGAGGGCCTTAAGCAGGGGAAATTCCACCTCCGACACAAACACACAACATAGCACATGCCTGGCTGTACCGGGATTAATGGCAATGTACATTATTGCAACAGAGTCTGCATTTATCCCAACCTTAGGCCTTTTGTGTGAAACTCTCAGTGGTCAGCTTTCATTCTGTCCAGACACACACGGCAACAACTCTGGAGTATTTATAGAAAGGAAATGGTTCAGTGTGCAGACAGTCTGACAGGCCAAAACTATGCTTTTCCTGATGGTTTTCATCTATACATCACTTAAGGGGAAAAGGACTTTGTATGGCGCATGTGAAACAAAGCTTGATAAGGTTCATTGTTGTGTAAGTTTTGCTCATAAGCACATATTTTGGGAAACAAAGTACATGTCTAGAACACAACAACATTTTCAAGGTTGCAGAGAATAAAAAGTTAATACTAAAATTTGCAGCTGTGTTGGCCCTTAAGATAGTCACAAATGTCCAGTATTAACAAATGTGCCTATTCACACTATGATGCAAGATAAAAAAACACACAGTAGACGGTCTATCAATTGCTTGCATAGCTACCAGCCATAAATTCAAATCAGTGGTGTTTTTTTGCTTAAGACCAGCCTGACTTTCCTGAATCTTCCCATTGACACATCCTGGCACCAGTCTAGCATCTTAATCACTGAGAGCACACCGCAGTGAATTGGAATAAAGGTCAGGAGGTTAATGCCCACTGCTGCTGATAAAGTTAATTTTGTTGGATTATGTTATTACAGTGAAAAGACGACATATGTTAAAGTGTATTGGACATACCTCGATCTTGTCAGTTTTGGCATCTCCCCAGTACAGTTTGTCAGTGGCATAATCCAAAGCCAGTCCATTTGGCCACCCCAGAGACGTGTTGACCAGTAGCACCCGCTCTGTTCCATCCAGGTTGGCACGCTCAATCTTTGGGTTCTCTCCCCAGTCCGTCCAAAACATAAGACTAAAAGGCACAGGCAAAATCATGGTTACATCTAGTCTACTGTCTAAAAAGTATTCATTATTCAACTTGCAAATACCTACCCATTCATCGGGTCCAGAACAATGGCTCTAGGTTCATATAAATTGTCAGAAATTAAAATTTTACGAGAGGTCCCATTCAATCTTGTTACCTAAGACACAAAAGGTAAAAAACATTACTATATCATAATAAAAGTGTTTGGTAATTAATACTACAAGTTATCGTTGATTTTTAAAGGCCCTGTACCAGATTTTGTCCCATTTTATGTATTGCCCCAGTACAGATATATTGTATAAGGAGCTCTTGATGTCAAAACATGTCCACTATGTGCTGTCTGCATCTTATTATAAAGCATTTTATTGTCCAATAATCAGGAAGTGTGCTGTTAGTATACTAGTTGTTTACAGTCAGGGCAAAACTCCACTCTGGCCTCTGACTGTTGTGCAAAGTGCTTATAAATTCATTGTGGTGATTAATTAGGGGGCTTGGAATGCATAAGGTAAGTGAGGAATAAAGGTGGACCACCATTTAAAATGAACCAGTTCTGTTTTCAGGTTTTTAAAGTAAATGTAAGTTTACAGTAAAAATCAGATACAGCGCATTTAACTTAGCTCTATTGTTAGCTTCTTAACTGTTCCCCCTTATTGTACCTCTATGCGGTCAGTTCCAGTGTCTGTCCAGTACAAATTTCGGGCTACCCAGTCCACAGCGATGCCGTCAGGGTGTTTGATCTCAGTGGTAACCAGCGTTGTGGCGTTGCTTCCATCCATACGAGATCTTCTGATGGCTCGAACCTCATCATCTGTCCAATACACATAGCCCTCCACCGGGTCGTAGTCTATGGCTATAGCGTGCCGTATGTCGTCAAGCTATTGCAAATGAAAATTAATATTAAATGCAATATAAGACAATAAATAAACAACGATTTACAAACAGCTGGGATCTAATACCTGAAGTACAATATCTGTGAAGTCAGGGAGGTCCAAAGAGATTCTTCTTAGGTCAGTCCGTCGAGCCAAAAACAAAACTTGCTCCGCTCCTAAATACAGATTATTAGTTGGTAAATACATACACCACAACATAGTCGATTTTCACTAAACTGATCCAAACATTGCAGTTAATGTGTTAAAGTGTCTTGCTTTTCTAGAAAACAATGTAATGGTGCAGTGTGAAGGCAATATGATGCATTTGGTTGGGGAATATTAGCTGTGTGCCAGGTTTCCAGGATCAACAGAAAATGGTTGGAGTAAAAACATACTCAAATATTGTCCTGTGCAGAGCTGGCTGGCTTTAGAAAACAAAACATCAGAAATATTGCTTTTGTTGAATAAAGAAGATTTGAGTAAATATTCAAGTTGAAACCAGAAAACATATTAGCAGATAATCATAATCCATGTATTTTGATTATATTAAGATAATTAACTGTCTTTAATTCATAGTGGGCAGTAAATAAATATCAAGTACTACCTACCATTCTTGCACAAACTTCAGTTAGTAGTGTAGTAGTGTTATTATCAATAGTAGTTCAATCAATAGTTGATATTTTGCTTGTTTTGTTATACTCTCAAATCAATAAACTGGCAGGGTTGAAACACTGGTCTACATCAACCCAAACATATATACTATCACATGTGTAAATGTATGTAGCTAATATTAATTAAAGTGCCTACTAATCAGACTATTTACTTGACAAATGCTGGGTTAGCTTCAGACTTAAACCCAAGAGAGTTTGAGGGGGACAATGAACTGAATTTGAAACTAGAGGCGTTTAAATGAAGTTATTACCAAGTTTGGCCAGTACAATGATTTATTTTGTGCATGAACATACTGGACCATATAAGGCTAACGAAGCTGTCGAAGAACAACGCAAGTTACATATCAGTTGGTGGATGAAGTTAAAGCAACACCGCATATCTACACTGCCTAACAATCACTTTTCCAACAAATCCACAAAATCAATTAGAGGATAAAAAGCAGAGGAAGGGGGCAGCAGCGATTTGAGTGATTTTGCTCTTTTCTTTGCTTGACTTCATTCTGGGACACTTCAAGACTCCTGACAAGCAGACAGACACACACTGCTGCCAGCGGAATAACAAACGATGTCAATGTAACCAGCCAAGCAAAACAAATTAGAAGCACGGACAAAGACACACACACAAACTCACCATCTCCAGCTTTCTGTGAAGGCACAATGCGTTCCCTGGCCCTTTCCTAAATTTACCCATGTCAATTGAATTCCTAATCCTGGCGCAAAAACAAAGCCTATTAAAAAGTAAAAACTAATGTTGTGTTGAGGCTAAACGTCCTGCCCAAACAGCTGTGGGTAAACTGCCCTCTAAGAACACACACATAGGTCTGTGGGAGGACACAATGGGGTATTGTTGTGTTTTATTGTCAACAGTGGTGATTGGTTGGCATACTTCGTTCAGATTTAATAAGTTCACAAAACATACAGCGGCAGTCAAACACAGCGTGATGTTTGTGGATGTTACCACAATAAGGGGCTATTGTTTAAACAACGTGGGAATCAGCGTGGCTCCTGCTCCGTTGGTGTCTCACAGAGGAGTGTTTATCCTTTTATAACCTGTCCTCCCAAGCTTCATGTGGATTTATTAGGGAAATCTACCTGTTGCACATACCGCGGGCAGGAAGTAAACAAGATTTAATGGAATAGACTTTCTCAGAAATGAAATATGAGGTGATTGATTAAAACATATAAGGCTGTGGACATTATGACAAAGCTCGGTTAAAGTCAACTGCTTTAAGATAGTTCACGAAAAGAGTTGCAAAATTAT